>VZTQ01008774.1:0-109681 GCA_013400755.1 Pelecanoides urinatrix | reverse complement strand
GGGGCCGGGGCCCGGACCCGGCCGCGCCTCGCCTCGCTTTTCCGCGGCGTGCGGAGCTCTGACCTGCGCCGAGGTGTGGGCGACCTCGCCGAGGGCGCGGCGGGGACGGATGGGGGCACCTGAGGGGAAATGGCACCTTCCTGCGCGGGGCGGGGGAGCAGGGACAGCCTGACAGGGACGCCGCCCGAGGAAGCGGGGTGCTGGCGGCGCTGGCGGGGTCGGTGCCAGGCGGCCGTCGGCCCAGGTGGCGGCTGTGGAGGTATCTGTCGCTGAGGTGTGGCGCAGGCGTATGTTGAGGTAACGAAGAGATCAGCCCCCGTTCTGCCCCTAACCATCTCCCCTTCGCCAGACCGGACACAGCGGCAGCCCAGCGCGCAGCAGCTGCGTAGGCAGCAGTGGATGAATGATGGGCGCACAACAGGGCATGAGGGTGGCCTGGCACCCTGAAGAAATCGCAAAAGATGGGTAAAAAACCCTGTTCCTACAGCGTTGACTTAAGGAAGTCTGTCTATCATGGCTATAAGCCACAGTTTTTAGTTTATTAATGGCCTGCTTCTTAAATACAGAAACCTGAAATGGTACAAGTGTGAGTACTTTTTCAGTAGTTCAGCCTAGCAGTGCAGTTTCCTTAAAGAAAGCAAGAAGCGATGTGGTGATGCCAATGGTAATAAATTGGTACGCAGCACAGCTCTTCCACCTGCCCGTCGACACTATGCAATGTGAAACAGTGAAGTCTTGAGTGAAGGCTTCACGTTAGGAAGTGCAGCAAACTACCAGGTGAGCTTGTGCAGCAGGCTGTTTATTAAATCATTCTGGTTTAGTGCCCTGCCCGCCTCTTTTACGTTAGAGCTTTCTGTTGTGTTACTGTTGAGTTTTTTCTTATGAAATAACTGTATTAATTGTTCTAAATGATACGGTGAAGGGAATATACTGCTATCTATGAAACTGCTCAAGAATCCTGGGACTCTTGAGAGAAAACTGCAGGTTATTCCTTGCACTTTATTAAACATTTTTTATAATTATTGTATATTCTACCTCTAAACCATGCTGCAATCAGTAATTTATCCTCAACACAAAAATGTCACCATTTTAAGTAAGTGAAGGAAGAAATGCCTTGTCCAATACCATGCTAACAGTCTGAACTGTGACTGGAGCAGTGGCTAGGTATAGTGATTTACATAGCCATTGAAGTTCACGATTAATGCTAATTGGTAGTAGTAGGAAAATGGAGGTAAGTGTAATTATCTGAAAACATCCGTTGTTTCTCTTACTGAATTGCAGACCACACTCTGTACTTATGTTTTAGCTTGTGGTAAGGTCTTTTGTCTGCATTTAAAGAGACTGGTTAATAGGTACAAATAAGTGGGTTTAATTAGATTTCTTCACTGCGTGACAGGCAATTACAATTGTGGTAGCATCTGCAGCTTCAGAAGCAATAGCAGGATGTTTTTGTAGTAAAGCAAAGAGAGCTGCTTTCAGAAAGGGGGAAAAAAAACCCTTTTCCCAATTAATTCTGAATAGGTCCCTTAAATCTAAACCTGCAAATTATATGTACATGTGAGTAACTTCATAGGAGTGCAGTGCTACTAGGCTCAGTACAGTCTGCATTATATTATACATATGTGTGTATATATATATATAAAGACTAAGCTCATTTTATCTGATTTTCTTTTAGTAAGGAGACATATACCTACGCACAAATCTTTGGAAATCTTACCCTAAACATTCTCAAATGAAGCCACAAAAGAGCTGCTTTAGAAAAGGCTGATAGCTAATTCTGAATCATAGTCTAGTCACAAGAAATGATTCTGGTGCATCTATATAAATCCGTGGAGGTGGTGTTACTGAGACTTTCATGAAATATTCGCAGCAAATAGTTGACCTACTGAATGAACTCCTTACTTTCAATTAACAAAATGCCTGAGAACAAGCTCGTGATACCACAGCATAAATGTCAGTTGGTTTTAAAACACAGCCCTTGATTTTCTGGTAATTTTTATTCTTTTTTCAATGTATGTGTTCATGCAGTCCTGAGAAAATACAAAAATACACTTCCCTGCATCAGTTCTAGGGTCTTAGGAGTTCATACTTGAAAGATACATTTATCTATACTGTAAATCACAGTATAATTATAAATAGTTTGCAGCTATGGCATTAAGTTACATAATTACATCTTTCACAAGTTTCCACTGGAGAAATGAGGTGTTTTGGGAAGATGTTCTTGCACTCTTATTTCAGAAAGTTGGGGAAGAAAACATCAAAGAAATACAACTTGAAAATAGTCACAAAATAATAGTCCCTTTGCAGTGACAGGGGAGATTGGTTACATGAAAGAACAAAAGGGGTCCTGCCCCACAGAGCTTAAAATCTACGTTTGCAATTAAAAGTGAAGCATACAAATGTTGGTCAAGAAGAAAGTAACAGGAAAATAAGCAATTTCTGCCAGAGAAAACGTAGCCTGTCTTTGATGTCTGCTGTAAAATGTATGGTAAGGGCTTTCATGGGCACTGCAGTAAAACTAAGTATTCCACTTTTCCTTTTTTTTTTTTTTTTTTTTTTTGAAAGAAGATTTGATTACTTATGTTTTCAGAGAACTTCCTGCCTGTGTGAGAATACTATGTTGTGTGTGGGAAGATGAAGCATGGGCTGGCAACAGGTAGCGTTCTGCATTAAATTGACACAGTAAGAGTGCAATTAGTCCTGAAAGTTAAATGATACAAAGTGAGTGATACGAAGAAGCTAATGTATCCAGAGTAGTGAATCTATAAAATTTCACTTAGGTCGGACAGTTTTCAATAAACATTACCTACTTTCCAACTGTTTTAAATGTTTATCTGTAAGTGAACAAGAAGTGGTATACTTCCACAAGGAAATTCTTTCCAGCAAAGGCTGTCAGTCAAAATGCAGGAGGATGTGTTGATTTAAATAATCCCTGGAGAGTGGCTTGGCATAGCATGAACTTCTGATGTTCTGTGATTAAGTTTTTATGGTCCCATAAGTGCTCATAGTTCTTAGGCATAAAAATAATCACAAAGGCATCTCTCAGCCCTACAAAGATTACTTAATCTGTCAGAATGATGTGACATTGATGTAGCAAACACTAGGGTTTTCCTGTGAACTTTGTTTAGTTGAATGCCAATTTAAGATATTCAGATGTTTACAATACCAGTCTTCCTATATGACATTATACAATAAAGAACAAAAGGAGAAGAGCTATGACAGAGGACAGGAAGACACAATGGGACAGAGCTACTAGATGCACCACTGTGTACGGTTCTTGTTCCTCTGTTTGTTTGATAAGGTCATTCTGGGAGCACATTCACAATCAGAAAATAGGACAATTATTGAAACTCCTTTTAGCAAAATAGATGAAAAGGAAAATGGGTTTCAGTATCAGCTATAGAGAGGCAATCACTTTTCCACAGTAAAGTCTTACTTTAGCCTTACCTGTCTGGCTTTGCTTCGCCTAAAATATTTGAGACTTCATTCCAAAGAGGAGAATATTTCTGCAAAAGCTGATGCCAGTCAAACTGAATTACTGTTCATAAGAAATCTACTATTGAAATTTTGGCATTTGTTTGTATCTTTGTCTCAACCTGCCTCCAAAGCAGTGTTTTGCCATCCCTTCAAATATTCTGTACAGCACAATAAGCCACACATGTATCAGCTGTTTTCTGAACTAATATAATCTTTAATTAGCCAGATCTGCTATACTAGTAATTTAGTGCCCAGTGTAATTCCTGTTAATATTAGTAGGAATTCTTCATGGTGATACTGTTGATTGCCAGCTCAGGTAACATTTGTTTGGCTCTCTACTTATTAGGAAAAATATAAATACCTTTCTACAGTCTAGCTACAGGATAGCTAAAATCTTCCTTTGGCTCTTTTAGCAGAACATTTTGACTTTAGATTTTTGACTTGTTCTTTTGTTTTGGTCTTAGAGCTGCTCTGAGAGCAAGCAAGCTTCTCTGTTTCTAAGGCAGCAATCAGTTTCTATCGTAAAACTGATTTGGACCAACTTTCCTCTAAGTGCTTAAGTTTTGTAAATTCTGTGATGGGGAAATGCATCACTGTCTCTCGAAAACGTAGGATCATGTTCAGCTCACACCATTTTGTTTTTCAATTATAACACTAAGTCTGTTAACAAAATCAGGCAGAGCTTTTAAAGAAGGATGAGTGAAAGCTCACTTTACTGTTGAGCTGTAAATATCAACTCTCAGGTACAGATCTTAGAAACAATAATTTCCCCACTAAAGGAACTTCCTGCTTTCATGACAAGGACAAACCAACTGACTTCAACAAGATGTTACTCTTATAAATGACTGAGTTGCCTTTTCAAAGCAAATTCTACTCTAAAATTCTTTACGGGGGAACATTACGAACTGACGGTGTGCAGCATTTCAAAGTGCAATAACTAGTGCCACATGCAATTGGGGTATTGTAGTCATTCTGATGATTGAAAAGTTTGGGGAATAGAAGCCCTTTGTTCAGAACTGAAATAAAAGCAATGAACTTCAAAGCTAAGTTAGAAGTTTAAGGACAGTAGTTTTGAGCTTAACTGGGTATTTACCAGGCTGTGAGAAATACAGTGGATGGGAGAGGCTGGTGATAACCTTGCAAGGAACCTACAAACAAACATAAAACAGTAGTAAAGAACTGACAAGTCTATCCATTTTATTGATTTAACTATTAAACGTATTAATTAACATTAACATATTAAATGCATATGAATAAATGTACAGTGGATAAATCATTTAGTTTAATTTCCTGTCATACTGTAACAGCAGGGCATGGCAACTGCTTTTAACAAGTTTCTTGGGTTTCTGGGCTGTCTTTGTATTGTGTCTTCTTGGCTGAAAGGGGAGACCTGACTTTTCTCGATATCTGATGTTACAGGTTCTCAAACTGATCCTTGCCGCTTAGAGAGCTCAGTTCCCAAGGTTCCTCCCATTTGCCCTAGGTGAGTGCAACAAGATAGGACTAAGACCCTTCTTTATTTGGATTAATTGTTTCTAAAATAATAATACACCTTATTCATACCAGAGTTGCTTAAGAGTTGCTTTTAATGTCAAGATAAGCTTCCAGACTAAAGTGAGTTTATTCTAAGAGCAAAGGTTGAAGTGTAGGAGGGGGTGTGAAATAAGTAACAACAATTCAATTTAAAATTAAGGTTACCAAATTGCTTAAGGTTCACAGTTAACTTAAGGGAGAGAAAGGGAGGACTCTGGAATTTTCTTCTTCTGTCCCCAGGACGGGCTCACCCTGAATAGCTTTCTCAGTCCATATGGTCAATGCTACTTAGTTCAGGATGGTTCTCCCTGTTCTTATGAATTATCATGTTCAATCCTGATTGTATCTCTATTCAGTAAGAAGTAGAATTTTTTCCTTGAGGGGTTTCTGAGGTTAGTCCTTGTGTGTTCATGTGAGCTTAAATTACCCTCCTATTTTTGGAACATTTTGTAAGTTTTTATCATAAGACGTCTTCAGTGTCCATGCATCTTACTAGCTTTATTGTCTGCCATTCATTTTAAATTCTTTATAAAAATTGCACATACCAACACTAGAAAGGATAGGATTGGTCATACGACACTTTATTCCTTCCCACCTCTCTCCTTGTCCGCACACAGTTTTGAGGCTCCTGCTCTTAAAATTCCTCCCTTGCTACTTCCGACTCCCAACAGCGTCAGTCAGCACAGCTTGATGTACCTGCTCTTTGCCAGCCAATAAGTTATGCCAGACTATTTAGCAGCCAAAACTGGTGGTGTGTGTTGGAATTGGGGTGGTGTGTGTTGGAATCAGGAATGGGAAGTAGGTACTTGTTAGACCTGTCAGCCACAGCCTGAAGCAGCCCAGTGCAATTGAACATGTCACTAAGTCAGAGCCTGAATGTTTCTGTAATTGTTCCAGGATCCACCTGCTTCCCCAATGCCTTTCTCTTGCTGTGTACAAGAAGCAAGAAACTGTTGCCATCTGTTCCGGTGGGTAAGCTTTCACTTTTCAGAGCAGCAGGATAGGGAAGGCTTTGCTCAACTCTGAGATCTAGAGACCTGAGAGGAAATGGACCTAGAGCCTCACACTGGTTAGCTGCTGAGCGTAAAAATACTTCATTGAGATTTAATTTTGTTAGTTGCATCTTAGCTTGATGTCCCATCTGCTAAGTATCCCTCTGCAAGCCTGTGAGCCTTGTCGAAACACAAATTTGTGTGATATAGTCATAATAATGTAGTCCTCCCCGCAACACGCCCAGAGCTTTAATGAGTAAAGTTCTGGGAACAGTAACCAAAGATGCATGTTAGTATTCAAGTTTCTGAGAGTTAATTGAAGTCATATACAGGCTCAAATATATGTTCTGTTTGTATAAGCGGTCTTCTTTGCATAAGTAAAGCCATGAGTTTGTTCAACCATTCAGTCCAAACAGTAGTCTCTCTAAAATTGCAGTGTGTGAACCTGAAACGTTTTAGGATATAAATTTCTTTTTCAGAAAACCTATCGAGGAAACTGAAGAAGCATTTTAGTTAAACTAAGTATACAAATCTATATATAAAAATTCAAATTTTTTCCCTAGTCAGTTCAGTTAAATTATTATCATATTAGATATATTTATCCTGCTGTATTTAATACAGCGTTTCATTCTTTTGACCTCCTAAACTGTATGTAAGAGCAGAGCTTGGCTATTATGTCCTCCATGATTTTTGAAATTGATATTTATGATGACAGTAAATTTAACATGCTTCTAAACTATACTTAAACTTGGGGGGATATTTAGGGCTGTGAAACATTAAACAGCCTGAATGAATAGGCAGTATTCCATCTCTTGCTTTAAGTTGGTAGCACCTTCATCACTTCCACGAAGATTAAATTACATGTCTGGGTATAACAAAAACTGTTCATAACATCAACTTGCTGTACTCTGTTACAGAGATCAGAATAGTCCATTTCATAACATTTTGTCCACATAGCTTTCTTGTAGAGAGCAGATCTGTTTGACATGTTGCTGTTTGTTTTGTTTCATCCTGGTCTTAGTTTTGACATTTTTATTGGCAAATTATGATTACATTTACTTTTTATAAGGAATTGTGAGTACTAAAGATTTCATAGGAGCACTGGCTGTATTTCCTTGTCTTGTTTAAATGTGAAATGCAATTATTGCAAAATTGAGACAACAATGAAGAGCTTAACTGTTTTTCTTCTAAAAGTAGAAAAGTGAAATTCCATGACAGAATGTAGAAGAGACAACAAATTTAAAAATATGTTGTTATTCTGTGGAAATCACTACCAGAAAATAAAAGCCATTTTAAAGGTATTTTTAAAAATACCAGCAATGGTAGACATAGTTTAAAATTACAAGGGATATAAATCTTTAAGCCTTGGACTTTTAGTTCTTAAGCTAAGCAATTGTTATCTGTTCTGTGGAAGAAACCTATGTGTAGGTTATGATGTAATTGACTTCTCAGATTTTTTGCACATTTTTTGAAAGATGAGAGAAAGAGAGAGGATGCTAGACCACTGATCGGATTCCCTGGCACTGTCTCTTCCTAACTATACCTGTTTTCATTAGAGAGTTATTGTGTGACAGTGAAGAAATACTAACTTCAGGATCCTACAGTGTATAACATTGCAGGGGACCCTTGAAGCTGAATGGAGCCCTGTTGCTGTAATGCTCCAGTCGAGTTAATGTCGTGAACCATGTGATTGATATTCTTGGGGCTGCACTCCCTGCTGTTTTAAACAGGAAGCTCTTCCAGTATCGCTTCAGTTCAGCGAACAAGGCCACTTCCTTAACAAGACAATAACAGGAATTTGATCAGAAACTTCAAAATTCAGTTCTCAAAGGCATGAAGATGATTACTTTCATTCTTGCGTTATCTCCAGTATTTAGGTATAAAAGTTATGCTTTTTTTGGGAAGAAATGCTTTCCTCACAAGGAGGACTCTGGCTTTTCTATGATTGTTAAAATATTGTTCCAATTTTGTAAGAGATTTGTCATTCTTCTTTCTTTCCCTAGACTAGATTTCTGTTGCCAATATGACAATATGATTCTGCAGGAAAATGCCCTCAGCTACTTCTAACGGTTTTTCATCTTTTAATATTGACAGATGGTTCACCAGTAAGAACAGTAGTTTTAGACAGATACTGTTCAGGTGCAGGTTGCTCAAGAGGCAACCCTCAGTCACTGCCTGTATTCATTTGCTACTTCTAATATAGATAGAAGAAATATTACAGCTAAATAAAACGGAATTATTTATACTGCAGAACTAAATTATTTACCTTGGTTTTTACTGGTAAGATTTGCTTTCAGGGATCCCAGGCTGTGGAGATCAGTGGAAATCTGGAGATCTGAAGACTTAACCTCAGTCGAGGAGGATCGAGTTAGGAAACACTTAAACAAATAGAGCATACACAAGTCTGTAGGATTTGGTGGGATTCATCCACGCATGCAGGGCTGCTCTCCATTTTATCTGGAAGGTCATGGCAATCAGAGGAGATTCCTGGGGACTGTTAGAAAGCAAATATCACACCTGTCTTCCAGAAGGGCAAGAAGGAGAATCCAGGGAACTACAAGCCTGTCAGCCTCACCTCAATCCCTGGGAGGGTAATAGAGCAAATCCTCACAGAAGCTATTTTCAAATATATTGTGGACAAGACGATTAGGAGTTGTCAGCATGGATATATGTGGCGGAAATCATGCCTGACCAATCTGATAGCCTTCTGTGATGAAACAATTGGCTTTGCCGATGCGGGGAGAGCAGTGCATGTTCTTTATCTTTACTTTAGCAAGGCTTTCGACATTATCTCCCACAACATCCACACAGACAAACTAATGAAGTACAGACTAGATAAATGAACAGTGAGGTGGACTGAAAATTGGCTGAACTGTTGGGCTCAAAGGGTTGGGCTGGGCACAAAGTCCAGCTGTAGCCCAGTCATTAGTGCAGTACCACGGGGGTTGATACTGGGGCCAGTACTGTTTAACACTTTCATTAAGGACCTGAATCTTGGGGACAAGAGTGCACCCTCAGCAAGTTTGCAGACAATACAAAGTTGAGAGGAGTAGTTGATAGACCAGATGGATGTGCTGCCATTCAGAGGGTCCTCGACAGGCTGGAGAAATGGGCCCACTCCTGTCCATGAACCTCATAACGTTCAACAAAGGGAAACGCCAAGTCCTGCAGCGGGTGAGGATTAACCCCATGCACTAGTACACACTGAAGGCTGGAAAGCAGCTTTGCAGAAAAGGATGCACAGCTGCTGGTGGACAAAAAGTTGACCTTGAGCCAGCAATGTGCGCTTACAGCAAAGAAGGCCAACAACATCCCAGGCATTGCCAGCAGGTCAAGGGAAGTGATTCTTCCTCTCTAGTGAGGCACTGATGAGACCGCACCTCAAGTGCTGTGTCCAGTTCTGGGCTCCCCACACAAGAGAGACATGCACACAGTGGAGCAAGTTCAGTGAAGGGTCACAAAGATAATTAAGAGAATGGAGCATGTGTCAAACAAGGAGAGCCTGAGAGAGCTGGAATTGTTTAGTCTGGAGGAGAGAAGGCTCCGTAAATCTTATCAATGTGTGTAAATACCGAAAGGGAGGTAGTAAAAGACAATAGAACCAGCATCTTGTCACTGCTGCCCAGAAGGGACAAGCGGCAATGGGCACAAATTGAAAGACAGGAAATTCCACTTAAATATAAGAAATAACTTCTTTACAGTGAGGGTGGTCAAACACTGATACAGGTTTCCCAGAGGGGTTGTGGAGTCTTCGGCCTTGGAGGTCCTCGAAACCCAACTGGATAAGGTCCTGAGCAACCTGTTGACCTTTTTTTGAGCAGAGTGGGGCCTGAACTAGACAATCTGATGAGGCCCCTTCATGCCTCAACTGTTACTATTCTGTGATTCTATCAAATTAGGGTAGCCAGAAAGGTTTGAGATAAATTCCATCATTTAGAAATGGAGCATAAGAGTATAAGGAGCCAGGTACAGCCTCAAGTTACATTGTTGGCCAGGAGTTTTTATTCAAGAATACAGGATTTGTGCATATCAAGAGCAAAATATATACAAATGGACAAATGCTTGCAGAACAGACTTCAACAGTTCCTTTTGGCACTCTATGCTAAGTTGCTAATAGACGTCCTCCAGATTGGAATTTCCAATTGTAGAGAGACCTTTGTCTGAAAAAGTTACTTAAAATCGTTTTCAATTTCTGATGAAATCTGTTAATTCAAGGAACCTGCTGGGAAACCCTATGATTCTACCATGCGCAGACTTGTATTTTAATGTGTTTGAAAAACTCCATTGAACTTCTAACTCCAACAGAAACTGCAAGTTGTGGCTTTTATGTATATGTGTGACAATGTCACTAAATAAAGGGGAAATAGCATAAAAATGCTTCTCTCTACCCTTTTACTGAATCTTTGTTTAGTAGCTCACGTACACTTTCTGGCTTTTGGAATTGTCTGGGCTGATGCCGTGTTTTGGATAGTGCTAGGGGTGGTACAAGGGTAAATCACTCCTTTTTCTGCAGTTTATTCCTAGCAGTGGTTATACCTACTCTGGATTAAGTTCTTTTCTCTTTTTTCTTTTTATTTAATGTATGTCCTTTATTTCCCCTCCTGTCTCCTTGTGCAGCGTGGCACAGCACATGCCTGGAGACACACCACCTTTAAGCTTCAGGTTCTCCCTTTGATGAGAGGTTCTACAGCTGTTCTTCAACAATTCAGCCATTTATCTTGGATCCATGTCGTCAGGTGTGCGAGCCTTAGCAGAGATTCAGCAACTTCCCTTTTCTTTCGTGATAGGCTCCAATAGTCTCTTTTTGGCCAACGTGCAATTAGTCTGTCCAGAACAACTGCAAAAGCTTTCCCTTTTCTCTTCAGTAGCACATGGGTGCTTACATGTTTGGGGAAGAAAATAAAGGCTGGACCTGTATTTCTCAGCCATCTGCTTCCTTGACCACCTCTTTCTTTAAACTGTGTTATGGAAGAGGACTATCAGGTTCACCAGCATGATGGTTCTACATAAACAAATAAAAAGGCTCTAAAATTTTACAGTAAAAAGAAAGAAATGCCATGAAAATCAGTTAAATCATTGAGGCTTGACACAGGTACATAAGTTTAACAGGAATAAAACTGCATCACGTAAGACAGGAAATATTCATCAATTCAATCTTTGCAATACATAATTATTTATCTCATGTATACAGTTCCACTCATAGATCCTAAAAAAACTGCCAAAATCTCGTATATCAAATTTTGCAACACTATAGAATAGAAGCATATGTACGTTTTATACCTGACATGAAAAAGTCTGCTGACAGATGTGCTTGTGTTGAAGGGATTATGAGGTCTATGCTGGTTAATTGCATCATTCTCCCACTTGCTCATGTATATACTTGAGTTTGTCCTGCAAGTTGGGAAGTGCAAAGCTCTTAATATTTTTTTTATCCCACGCTGCTTTCTGAAACTTAAGCAAGGTCATAATACCCATGTGCATGCTATGCTGCTTGGAAATTCTGGGTGTATTGTCCTGGGAGGAGCATTGCAGGTTTCCTACAGGACCCAATAAAATAGGGTTTTCCCTTTTGGAAAGTGATTTGTGTTTCTTTATTAGGCCAAAGATAGAGGCTATTTTAATCCTCCAAAGTCCGCACTGTACTGATCTAGACTTAGACTTTCATGCTTACTTCTAGGGAGAAAGAAAAAAACAAACTATGGATCTTCTTTATGTCTTGCAAGTTATGTATTCTTTTTGAGGAACAACGCACAGACGTACTGTACAGAGACATTACAGCGCTAATGAGATAAAGCAAGGAAGGAAGGAAGCAGTACAGATCTAATACATGGCTACATAGTGGGCTTTTCAGAGCAGGATAAATATCATTGCCTACATAGTTCATACCTCTCCCTGCAGATGGAATAATACCAATGATCCCAGAACCTCTGCCTGAGGAACCTGCCTCAAATCTCCAGTGTCTCAGTCAAGAAATGGTAGAGACTGGCTACCCTGGACTGGTGTTGGCAAGTCAACCATTAGACTCAATAGATAAACCATGTTATCAGGAACACACCTGAAATATTAGCTAGTTTTTAGAATGTTCTATTTATAGGATACAGATGTCCATTGGTTGCACCATTTGAAAGAGCCAAGTTAACCTCAAAAAGTAGTATTCCTTTGTCCTGCAGGATTAGGAGACTGTTGAGGAACATTCATAAACACCCATTTGGATGAAGGCTCCACTTCAATGTGTTCTGAAACAGGTGACCACTTACCTCCTTGGACAGCTGAAACCCACTGCCACACGTATAGCTCTCTGTCACAGTTTGGGGGGAACTGAGCCTGTCATCTTCTGACATGATCTGAAAGCAACCTCACACAATATGGGCCATGCAGAACAGTTTGTTTTTAGTTGCCTAAAGGTAGCGGAGTTCCACAGTCATAAAGCAGTCACATAAGCAATGTTGACCTAGGCCAAGAGAGGCTAGTGAAATTAATGTTGAACATGTTTACTCCCCTGCTCTTTACAGGTACTTCAATAAGTAATTGCCTGCAACCATGTACAGTGTTAAGTTGCAAAATACCTTGCAACACGTTGCCCTCATTTCTTGCAGGCTGTGTGGTCTATATTTGCTTAAGCTTCTAGTGTCTGGGGTTGTTCTTCTGCCCGGGGTGTTTTGTCACAGATTAATTTTTGGACTTTATTAGGTAAGCATTTAATTACTGTGGGGAACAATATGACATGTTTAAACAGAGAACCTTACTAAATTCACAAAGTGTACAAGAAAATATTTAAGGAGCCCTGTCAGATTGCTAAGGAAAAGTAAATGTACTTTTTAACTCTGGGAATGTATGCAAACAAGCCAAAATTCAGACTTCTGAAATACTAGGACTGGTTCTCTTTCATTTGAGGGTCTTCTTTTCCCTGACACCTCTTTTTCACTTGGCATGGACTGAAGAGGTTGCCTGACCATAGAATCATAGAATCATAGAATCATTAAGGTTGGAAAAGACCTCTAAGGTCATCGAGTCCAACCGTCAACCCAACACCCCCATGCCCACTAAACCATGTCCTTGAGCACCTCATCTATACGTCTTTTAAATACCTCCAGGGATGGTGATTCCACCACTTCCCTGGGCAGCCTGTTCCAAGGCCTGACCACTCTTTCAGTAAAGAATTTTTTCCTAACGTCCAGCCTAAACCTCCCTTGGCGCAACTTGAGGCCATTTCCTCTCGTCCTATCGCTGGTTACTTGGGAGAAGAGACCAACCCCCACCTCACTACAACCTCCCTTCAGATAGTTGTAGAGCGCGATGAGGTCTCCCCTCAGCCTCCTCTTCTCCAGACTAAACAATCCCAGCTCCCTCAGCCGCTCCTCATAAGGCTTGTTCTCCAGGCCCTTCACCAGCTTTGTTGCCCTTCTCTGGACACGCTCCAGCACCTCAATGTCCTTCTTGTAGTGAGGGGCCCAAAACTGAACACAGTACTCAAGGTGCGGCCTCACCACTACGTGAGATCACACAAACATCTCATAAAATGCTCGTCTTTTCCTTTTTCATTCTTTGGGAAGCAATAGACCAAAGATTCAGAGAAGTTTGGGATGTCTGCCTCTGAACTTGGAAGGCAACTTGTGAGACAAAGACCATGTGTCCTTGCGTCGGAGCTGTTTCTCAGAGCCTTGGCAAAAGTGCCAGTGGTGGGACTTGCACATACTCTGCATGAGTTCCTGCATGACTGTTTATGGACCTTCATCACGGATCAATGGTTGAAGTGTTTCTGGTCTACCTCCACCAAAGGAGTTCTCTTTCAAGACCCTTGCCAGGGTTTGCAATTCCCACATGCCTGCAATAACTTTTGCAATTTTTTGCCTCTTTGAGTATAGAGGTACATTTTCTCCTGGCCTGACACTATGGTGATCATGTGCTCCTGCTCCTCTGTTTTTACAGCAAAAAAACCAGAAATATATGGTTTTAAGAAGATTAGCACCGTGAACACACTAGGATTTATACGTATGAAGGATCCCATCCTGTGGTTTTTATTCAGACATAACTTCTATACAGCTTTGTATGAAAATTTCAGTGTTAGCTCCAAAAAGTTCTGTCTTCTGTTATGTGGCTGTGCCAGTAATGCTGACACTGGGGGCTTTGGATCAGCTTTTATCATGCCCCACACAATTGCACATTATGTTGTCTATAGAATCATTTCAGGACTGCGTTTCTTCACAGTGGGAGATAAAATTGTATGTAAAATTCAGATGGGCAAATAAAAGTGAAATACAAACTGCTATACTGATAGTTATCATCAGGAACATCATCCATGTAGATTTCCCTGAATATGTCCCCTCAACCTTTCTGAAACTTGTTTCTTGGCAGAATTGAAAACTGTGGATATTTCTGTGGGGAATGCAGGCTGGATCTAACACCTCTGCAACGGGAAAAAACAGTCCCTTCAATATTCTTTTTCAGATAGCAAGACATGGATTTTCAATGTGAGAATTAATTACTTCTACATTACAGCATCACAGTTTGCAGATTTAATTTTATTTTATGCTGTTTTACCTTTGAGCTCAGCAGTCCTCAGAGGTTTCTGGTAAAATGTATTAAGGTGACAACAGACCATATTGCGAGAAGGTGGTTTTTAATTGTTGCTTTGTTTAAATCACTTTTATAAGCTTACTGACTTCCAGGGGAAAGTGATTTGCCTCTCAGCATTAATGTGGCTAAATAGATAATTAGAGCCTCAGCCTTGGGCCTGTTTGACTTTCTCACAGCTGGGCAACCTGCTGGGAATATTAATATCTTAGAGATCCCTGAATGGGGAAGAGAGGAAATTTCTGAGGCCAGCATGGCCTCAGTGTTCTCTTGAGGCCGTGCAAAGTTTAAAAGCCTTACGAACACACAATGTGTAAGTAAAATGAGAAATATTCTCAGCTTGAACACAAATTGCACTATTAATTGACAAAACCCATTGCCTAAAATGCTTTCTCCCTTAAATATTGCCAATATCTGGATCTGGAATAGCACTGATCTGAAGTAACTACTTTTTGAATGATACCTGCCTATCAGCCTTCCCACAAGGACAGCTTATCTGCCACAGCAGAGGGAGAAGTGAGTGGTTTGCAGTTTATCACCAGGATCTCCCATGATATAGCTCTACAACTGTGAATGCTCAAAGGAACCCTTGCTAAAAAGCATTGGCTGCCACTCTGCCTGGGACAGCTTCCACCTAAAACAGACCAGCAGTATGGACCTCTAGTGACTTTTAACATAAACAGATGTCACTCACTAAAGCAGACCCACAATTGAAAAGCTAAATCACAACTTAACTTTGCTAAAACTTTTACTTAGACTAATTCACAAGCACTATGCTTATGCAGATGATGATGATGATGATGATTACTGAAGTACAGGTTGCAGCATTTCCCACAAACCATCTCCACTTAGGGGACAACCTTCTATGAAAACAGATACCGTTACCGTAAATGAACCTAAGAGAAAGAAGTTAAAGCAAATGGTTGACTTAACAGTTTTGCAGCATCGGTGCTGTTACTTGACTTTGGGTTGGGTCATTGAGACAGTGCTGGAGAAGCTGCTTTGCCGTTCTCACGGGTTCTGAAATAGCAGATCCATTAAACATGCCTCACTGTGAAGAAATTGGCCAAGTATCCAAGGCAGTTTCCTTTAGGGGAAAAATATCAGGCTAGGTAGTTTGCTTTGCAGATCGTCGTGCCACACCTGGCTGCAGGCAGCAGTCAAACCAAGTAATGCAGCAGAAACCATCAGCTGCTTCTGAAAGTTATTTTCCATGCGAGTTGACCATACTTGTCTGCAAGTGCTGTGGCCAAGACAAAACCAGCCTTGTTTTGCTATTTGAATATTTATGCACATAACTGCATATTTTAAAATATTTCAACCTTTGTGTGGCAATTGCTGAGATGTGTTTTATTACATATTTTTTAAAAAAACTCTATGGCAATTCAAAGTGATACAATTGCTCAGTTTCTGTATATAAAAACACCTCTGGTTGGCAGTCATCCACACAAGCAGCAGGCATAAACCCATTACTTGGTTTCTTCCATAGATCAAATCCAGTCAATCTGTGAGGAGGACAGGATCCTTTCTAATAACAATGCTCTCTGTTGCTGTCTATCTGGAAATCTCCTCCCAATTGTACAGAAATTTTCCTCAAACAATAGCAAAGGCGTAAATCAGTGCTTGCTGTTTCAGGGGTCTCATTCAGAGCACAGAAGGATCTTTCCCAGTGCACCAGGACCCACAATAATTCTTCTAGTGCCTGGGGAACCGTTTGTTAAGGAGGTTGCTCCAGATCTTGTCCTGGGACACCTGGCCACATTTGTGTTGTCGTAACACTTCATGGCATGCCCTTCGACTTTCCTCCCTTTTTTCTCCTCTGAAAAAGGGACTTGTGAGAAAAAAAAAGGATTGCGGAAAGTTCAGTGCTGAAGGCAGTATGAGCACTTTACTGGGCTCTACTTAGCAAAGGCTTGAAACCAGGGCATGTCTGGGCACAGTTCAGACCTGTTGCCTTTCAGGAAGTTAGTGTCATATGTCTGATGCTCTCCTCAGATTGCTATGTGCAACCTCCCTCAAAATGGCATTGCTGCAATCTGCTTAATATATCAGCTGAAGTCACGAGGCCTGTTGTGTCCCCGCCAGGATCTGACCAGGATTTGACTGCGCTTTTCCTACCAACCAGCTGTATGCCAGGAACGCGTATGATTTGGGCTGGCAGCCTGGAGCAGCCCATGGTAATGAGAGGCTGAAGGCCAAACACAGAGTTGTACAATATTGCCTCAGTAAAGTGGCGGGATGGGAAAGTTTGTCCAAAAGGCAGAAGAGCAGGAGACCTGGGGATGGTGAGTGAAGGATGGACTGGTTTAAATCTCAGCAGCTTGTGGTTCTGGTGGAGCCACAGTGCAAATGAGCAGGATAAAGCAGGGCCAGCAGCTGAAGCAGGTGTAGGAGTGAAATCTGAGCTCCCTAAGTCAGGCTGCCCTTACGCCACAGAGCAAATATAGGAGCTCGGGGGGCTGCCTCTCGGGTGGTCTGGACAGAAGCGTGAGCAGGAGCTCACACCCAAGCCCTGCCGGGCACGCAGTTACTGGTGTGTGCTGTGGAGGCACAGCCAGGGAGCGTCTGTGGAGCTGCTGGAGCGCTGTCAGGCAGTTTTGTAACTGTGCCGCCTGCAACGTGGCAACACCATGGCCAGTAACAGGCCTTAAGCTTTGTCCTGAGTTTGCAAGGCCTCAGACTCTGCCTGAACTTTTCTTGACATGCCTGCAGCTTTGTTTTACTTGGTTTAGCTGTGGCAGCAATTTCTCTCATTGACCAGGTGTCTGTATCTAATGTGTTTTACTTTATCTTTGTGTGGTAGACTAATAGTTTTATGTAGACAGCAGTAACAAGCAGTTGCTCTGGGTAGGAAGAGATGTTTACAAGTCTAACGCCACAATGTCGTGTATAGCAGTAGAGGGCTGGTACAGTGGCCGGGGCCTTGAGAAGCAGAGACATGGGATGTGGTATAGAGGCATGCAGGGTGCGGTGGGTGGTAAGAGATGGAGCACAGGCTGGCACTGGAGACCCCACAGCCATAAACAGCCCTGTAATGGTCAGTTAAAAGAACCTGCAGACCTGGAGCTTGACAAAGCTGGTTTTAGGAGTAACATAGAAAACAAAGAAATAGTATCTAATCTATGTAAATGGAACCATATATAGTAAATTCAGATGTTACCTGGACCTGTAGACCAATTAAGAAAGAAAAAGGTATAAATGCGTGTTAGCAAACATATATATATGACCCTAATAGAAGGAAGATTGCTATTACTGTAACTTTTTCCATGTACAAATATCCTGCATTATTATTCTTTGTTTTTCTGTAACAATTAGATCTAGACTAATGATGATTCCTGAATTAAACTGTGATTTGCATTATACTAACAATAAATTCTTGCCTTTACTTATGTATAAAAGGAATGCTTCTTTTTTTGCCCATAAGCAAGATTTTGAACATAACAAAACCGAACACACGTTTTCTTTATTTGTATAGCTCTTGCAGTGTCCTGGGAAGAGAGGCACTATCCTCAGTGGGTTGTTTGTGGAGCAGCCCAGGTACCTTCCCAAGGTATAGCTGAGAGGGCAACTCAGCAAGTGCATGGCAGAGGCAATGGAGTACCTACGTCATCTTGATTAATCTGGCACATGTTTTCAGTATGTGACTACACCCTTGTTTCCCACGGATTTTAACTTGAGATTTCTCAATTCAACATAAGATCTAATTATGTGCTTTTGACACTACCATAAAACCATTGTCCTTAGTATTATTTTTCTCTTTTTTTCAGTGTTCTGAAGTAAATCTCTAGATTGAACACAAGATTAACCAGGAGTTCAGATTTAAATGCTAATTTTTGTTTAAAGATAAACAATAGTAATTACTACTAATTGCATGCATACAGTTGTTCTTACCCAGCAAGTGCATAGCACTTTACAAATATTGATGGAGTCAGTTCTGTAGTGCCAATGAAATGTAAGTAAGCATAAATGTGGGCACTCAGGATGAAACAAATCTGGTAATATGTGTGTGTAATGAAAGTGTGTAATGGTTTATGCTGATTTACTAAGCCCATTGAATCATTGTGTAACCAAAACCCAGTTAAAGGAACTGGGGAGTGGCTGTGTAGGACAAGGGGCAAGGACTGTGCAGCCTAGAAGGGTTTGCTAGGGTGGGACACTGTAAACACAAGGCAGAAAGCTAGAATTGATATTTGTTTCCTCACTTTATTTCTTTTTTATGGCTGTCAAATTCCAGAAGGGGATGAGTTACATTGAGTGTGTCATCGAGCAGGTTGGGCTCAACATCTGTTCACATTAGAACTGCATCTGCTTTGAGATGGGAAATTAGAAGAATAGAGCATAAGAAGAACACTGGAGCAGCAAGTATCACCTTAGCAAAGCCAGTCTCAGGCTTTATCTGACAACCACCTTACATATTTCTTTTTATAAATTAATCAAATCAATTTATAAGCACTGTTATATTGTCTGCCCTTATTACTCCCATTGGAAAGCTTTTTCAGAAACTCACTAGTTTGTTCTGATGTCAGTAAAAATCAACTTTGGTACCTTGATACCCACTGTGTGCTTTAATTTGAAGAGCACACTTCCTTTCATCTGCTTCCTTAACTCAAAATTTACTTTGAATCCTATTCCCACTGATGGTCCTGCACTGGGAGCTGCCCTTACAGAGCACCTGGCGTTGTTGCTGTTTCCAGTATTTTAAGTCATCTGTGTGTTGTTGTCTTCACTCATTGCCAGAGCCCTCAAGTAGTCAGTGTAAGTAATTTGCTCCAAGTGCAACAATTTTACTACAGTGAATTGCATTTGCTATCACTTTGCTATGTGTGTTTAAGATGTTTTCCTTAATTATTCCATTCATACATTTCTGCATTATTTTGAATTAGCTACTCAGCATGCTGGATTGGATTCACAGCCCAGAATTCAGTGTTCACTTGTCCTGCCCTGCATTATGTGATTTTTTTCTTTTCCATTGGCAATGTTCATGGGTCCTTAGCAGAAGGAATGGAGATCAAATTAACAAAGCTGTATGCTTCCTTTGCTGGCATTAAATAAATGCTGTACATTTCGAGTCATTTTAGCCAATCAATCCATTTTAAGCCATTTTCAAACCACCGTCAGACAGCCAGGGGAATCTACTGCTGAGCTCTGCTATTCTTAAGAAGAAAATGCTGCACTTGCATTTGGAGTAGCTTATTAATTTTGCTTTCTAAGTATAGCTAAAAATCAAATATAAAATGTGATTGAAAAACAAGCCAAGAGTTTCCAGTGCTACCTGACATAAATCACAACCTGCCACCAGTCAGTGATCAACTCCATCCCACTAGGCAGGTAAGTAAGTCCTACACTTAACAAACTCCAATGTATGCGTCATGCAATTCAGATGTTTTCTAACATCTTCCACTATTAACATCTTCCAATATCACTCCAATACTAGAATGATTTTATTCTAGTATTTATTAAGGAAGATTGCATGTTGTGTGGTCGACAGTCTTCGCCATGCAGCTAAGTGGTCCCTTCTTAGGCTGTTGATATAGTTATGACAAATTGTCCTGAATAAAATGCACTGCAAGTCAGTAATTAATCTAGTAACAAATTGCTTTTAGCTGCAGTCACTAAACTTTGTTGTGGAAAAATAAGAAAAGTTGCTAGAAAGAATTGGCCAAAATACTCAAGAATTTGTACTTGAAAAATACTGAAAATAAAGAACTGTAAGTCAATTGTGATTTTATCAGAATTTTCTTCCTGAGTGCAGTTAAAGATGAACCATTTCAAGCAAAAGAGGTTTGTTACAGCAAATAATATAGTTTGTTAATAGGTTTGTTACAGCAGTGGAAAACACTCTGTCGTATGCAACATTCCTCCCCAGAATGGCAAGCCACTAACCACCAGTTTGGCCACTTTACTTTTAGCCCACCACTGCAGGGCACTTTAATAATCTGTTGCGTGAAGTATAGGTCAAAATCTCCAGAGCTCTTTGCTACAGAGTAAAAACTAACGCTTATTATGTTTCTATTCTTTCACTGACTGCTGTTTTCCAGCACATTCTCTCCTAACTGATCAGCTGCTGAATCTCATTTTTGAACATATTGAGGATGAAGCTGTACAACTTTTTTTCTTAAGCTTATTAGAAAACAAGGTTATGTTTGTGGAGCAGGTCCAATGTAATAGCTTTAATGAGCACATGAAGTTGGCAGCTTGTAGCATTCATGTTGAGTCAAAAGTCATTCTGTAGATAAATTTGTTTTAAACTTACATACTGCTGGGATATCATCGTCTTTTGCGATCAAATGTGTACTGAGAAGCCCTATTGAGATAGACATTGAATGACACTGTTGTAGCTTCAGTTGACAAATACTCACTGATAACTTGGACCAGTTTTAGCACAGGCAGCAGGCTTTCCAGAAGCTGCCAGTGTGCTCCTTTCATGTCTGGTTTGGAGTCTTCTGCATTTTCAATGACATTTGCGTTGTGCAGAATAAGTACTGTGAGCCATCCTATTTCCAAGTGTGCGCTCAATGTCTTACAAAACATTGCTCATCCCTGCTTTGCAGTGCTGCCTTGTACTGTGACGTGTCAGCAGCCTTGTCACCATCACCTTTCGTCAGGGAGAGGTGAACTCCGGTTTGGGGAGCATCACCAGGCAGGTGAAAGCCTCAGCTGCAAAAGGCTTACATTGGCAACGTGTTTTCTCCCATGATCAGTAGAGCCCTCCACCATCGTGACAATTGAAGCTCTGAGGTTCCATTTTGAGATTCTGAAGAAATTCTGACTTTCTGAAGAAACATGTATTTTTGGCCAGTTTTGCCACTGTTTTGACATTTGCTGGAAGTGCTCCAAGATGAGCAGTTGTGCTGATGTTTGACCCAGAAAGCTGAGCTCTTCGTGGCCGGTAAAGTAGCACTGCATCACCTTTCCCTGCTTTAATAAAATATCCACAGACATCTGGCAGGTATTTTTCCTGATCAGCATAATAAGTTCCCCTTTATGTCAGGTAAAAAGACAAATAAACCATGGATTGAACAAGGAAGTCCCCAGCTGTGAGTTAAGACTGGCTACTGAGTGATCCTATGTTTGATTGTTACTTCTTTGTATTGCTCGTGAGCTTGGTTGTCCTGAAAATTAGACTATTCAGCAGAACTAGTGCGAACCTCCATTATGATTTCAAAACATATTGCTGTTTTCTAAATTCAGAAAATAACAAATTTCAGCAAAAAATAACAGAGATGATGTATAATTTTATGTCCTAGCATGGCACACAGGTGCTAGGAAATGACTACTGTTTTTGTACAAAGAAAAGTACATATTCTTTTTAAAACTTGTTTGACTTAGCAGCTTTTAAAGTCATTAACCTTTGTTAATGTGATTGGTTATGGATTAAGAGTCCCCATTTTGTCCCCCGCACACAAACAGATTTGTCCCTGCAGCTTCTACAAGGAACCGAAAAAGGTAATGAAGCTGCTGGAAAGAGTATGGAGTAATTGTATCTTGTTGCTTATCAGTCCTTAATGCTAGCCAGCCTGCAGCAGTCAGTGGGCGAAGGCAATGAATGAGGCAGTAAAGAGACAGCCAGGAAGTTTGGATGATAAAAGCCATTTTCCCAGAAATCAGTAGAATCATAGAATCATAGAATCACTAAGGTTGGAAAAGACCTCTAAGATCATCAAGTCCAACCGTCAACTCCAAACCACCATGCCCACTAAACCATGTCCTGAATTCTATGATTCTATGATTCTATCTGCTCCTTAGGCTACTGGGAATGTTAGTGGAATATTCTCTTATTTTGGGAGATTTTGCTTCTATAGTTCGTGACAGTTGTTAGCACATGAGAAAGAGTTTAGCCGTAACCTAAGGGACTGTTGAATGTCTGTGGAATATTCTTTTGAAAAGCTGAAAGAGAAATGATGTCTCTTATGGCAAGGCTAGAGATTGGCTTTTGCCTTTGCGTTATTATGTGCTCCGGAGAGAAATGCCTGCTGTTGTACAACACTGGGGAGAGCAAAGGATTATTTCTGGGAGGGGGATAAAAGCCAGGTACAGTCTGAACAACTCAAAAGATTGCAAGTAAAAAGTGTATGAAGCAGTCAAGGAAACAGATCCTCTCACTTGCTGCCCAAAGAAAACCATGGTGAAGGACTACACTGTAAGCAAGAAAACATGTTTGTATCTGATTTTATTAGGGATAATTGTATGGAGTCCATATTCTGATATGCATAGGTTAAACTCTATTTGAATAACATTTTCAAGAAAAATAGTAGCAACAAATTTAAATAAGATGATGAAACTTTCATAGAAATAAAGTTATTGAAGATTGTCATAAAAGACTAATAATCATGAGGAATGGTCAAAATAAGGTTCTCCTGATCCATTGGTCCCGTAATTAGGCAGAGAGAAATTGTAATCCCATTAATGATGGGGTTTTTATGCTTTGTGAGGGTAGAAGACGGAAGGACAACATGTCAGTCATCTGAACAAACAGTTCTGTTTGTCATTTTGGCCGTCTGCTTCCTCCCCAGCTAAGGCTGCTCAGAGACCTGAGCACAACCTCTCTGCTTCATGTACCATGGCTAAGATGAATTCTGCCCTCACAAAACCTCTGTACCTTTTGGAAATTTGTCAGGTTCTCTGAGAGAAGTAAAGTTCTTTCCCTCATGATGGTAAATGCTATGGAAAATCAGAAACTGAGGTTTCCGAAGATAAATAGCCAGGAATATATGAATTCTTCAAGATCTCAGTGGTCCAATTAAACCATTTTCTTTATGAAGACTCAGCTCATGAAAAACTGAGTATACTAATAAAACTGTGAGTCATCGTGCCTTTCTTATTGATTCTTGTTATCTTTCTGTATCCGAGGCAAAAATAAACATGATTTATATGCACTGTGTTTAATTTCCCGTGGTGTTCTAATCTCGCGTTGGTGTGGGGGAAAAGTCAATGAAGATGGATGGTGAGCAGCATGCAAACTGGGAGGCAGGCAGCAAATGTGGCCAGAAATCGGGGGGGTGTTCATATTGCAGAGATAAGTAACACTTTTGCATCTCTAAAGCTGATGCCATTTAGAGTATATTAAAAGAAAAGGAATGATGTGACTGGTAAGGCAGGAAGATGGTCCTGTCTGTACCCACAAAAAATGCCCATTTAAATCCCCCTGTGCAGATGAATCATAATAAGGTGCTTGCTACTTATGAGCATTGCTTCCCTCCACAGCACTGCTGAGCAGGAACAAGTTTCTGTGAGGATGTCTTCTGTAAAGTCTGGATAATCTAATCTATATTGGTCCTACCTGCTACAGCAGTTCTCCTCACTCAGCCACAGGGACCATATGACACATGTGGTATCACAGGAACTTCCAGTGTCTTCACGTGCATTGTCACACGGGTGTTTGATGCATAGCTGCCTGGAAATAGGCTGTAGGCTCCCTGGTGTCATCATTCACAAAAAATTAATTCAATCTTCTAAAGTATAGGCAGACCAGGAGAAAATTACTACAGGCTATTTTCTGGTTCCTTGTTTTTTGATACATTGTTGGAGGTTTTTTGTTTTGAAACAACATTGAAATTGGCCCCCTCTTTCATATATTGGCTCTGATAATATACTCTACATGATAGCGTTCCTGTCGGAACGGTGCTATATAAGTAAATGCTATTTATCTTTGCACAAGGGACAACTAAGCTTACAGCTTCTGCCTAGCTGTGACCCTCATGTGGACCTCTGTATGGAGGTACGTGATACAGAAGAGGCAAGGCTGGCTGCCTGTGAGAATTTGAATGAAGATGAGATGCCAGAGCACTTGATTGAAATGGGAATCAGTGCTGAGCATGGCTACCAGGAACATACTTAAGAGTGAAAGTGCAAATACCTATTGACTTCTGTTCCTCATAAGATTACTTACCATGGTTCAAGAAGCCAGGAGCATTGATTTAAAAACACGTTGGTCATGGACACAGAAAACTTAGAGGCGAAGTAACTAGACTTCTGGAAATGTCATATACCTCTTTAGAGAGAGAGAAAGAAAAATGCCTTTCCAAGGAGCAGCTATTTGTAGGGCCATTGCAGCCACTGGAGAGGAACATCCCACGAAGCCCAGCTTTGTCTCTGGTTGTTGTTTTTGGAATAAGAAAAAGGTCACATTCTGAGGCAACAATAGTTTAAGTCTTTGTGAACAGCTCCTTCTTTATGGCTCATTTTGTGGTCTCTTACTTTTTCTTCCAGGGAAAGGCAGCCCTACAGTTAGAGGAAAGCCTTTTGGGTTCTATTCCTCAGCTCCGCTATCCTCCCTTCTCCAGTGAACACAGGGATCCTTAACCTACTTTTACGTTATTATGAGGCTCAGAGCCTGTGCCCGCTCCCTTTGAGGACAACTGGAATGCTGCCATTGACTTCAAAAAGAGCATGGGCAGGCTTCTCGTTAGTTAACATTCGTAAAGTGCTTGCAGGTACTTAGGCAACAGATGTTACATAAATGCGATTAATATTGTAACTTCGCTACCAATACTGCAATGTTATACTGCAACTTGGTCAGCAGGCATCTTAATTCACATTTAAGCACTGTGTGTTTGCAGGATTAGGGTTTAGTTAAATGCAGATAAATAATCTTTCCAAATTAAATGAAACTTTTCATCTACATAAATAAAGCTTCTACCTTAGGCTCCTAAATAAGAAAAACTCTTGTTTGTGTGTTTCTGTTTGTGTGAAAACTCTTTTGGAAGTATTTATTAACACAAGGTCTTTATTTCTGGTACAATTATAAAACATAGCTGTTTAGATGTCCATCTACATTCTTTATGCATTTCTGTTGCTCAGAGCCTGAAATGAATATTTTATAGTAGCTCGTTTGTGTATTGTAAGCACTTGTTGTCATGTGCTGCAAGGATTAATCAATTCGGTTATCCTTAATAAAAAACAATGTAATGTAAATGATTAACATGGCCATGTATCTACCAGTTCAGATACTAGTTTACTTGGTTGAGATCATAACAATGGAATTTGCAGATCATCCATGGATAATATACTTGAAGAGCAAAGCAATCTTGTAAAAATGAACATGAGTTCAATGACAAAATAAAAATATAGAGAGTACAAAGGAAACCTACTGTGTATTTGAAGGGGAAAATATAATGCACCTTATTAAATCAAATATTCAGCACTTGTATTCCCACATTTCTTTCATGTCAAGTACATGAAGAAAGCAATTCGTTATAGACAAGTGTTTTACTAATCTTTAATGATGGAGAACCTGACGTACATGGATAATTAGGGCAAATATTTGCAAGCAGTGCAAGTGATCTGAGCTTTTCATTTCTTAGATGCTTAATGTAAGACACTTGGAGTGTGATGTGAAGAAGTATTTAGTTCATTATTCCAGTCATGGCCTAGCAAACGCAATGCCAGTTCACGCACCTATTGATACATTTGGTGTCTGAACACTTTGAGTCACAGCATCTCCACAGAAGAGGATGTTCAACTGTTATTCACTGTAACTGCTGCTTTGCAGGCACTTTCAGGGTTAGCATTTTCAAGACTGCTGTTCCCTACTGTACACTATGACCTCTCATTCTCTTAAATTATTTGTCAGTATTAAAATGTGGGATGCTTCTTTGCACTCTGCCCACCAGGTGATACAAATCTTTTCCTATAAACGTTAGGTTTGCGTTCTTAATTTCCATTCCATCAGCCTTTGTGCTGCACAGGGATATTAATGCTAACTCTAAATGAGCTTACTACACACTCATGTTGCTGAACAAACCCATGCTCCCAGCTGTCTCCAGGCTTGACCAGTTCCCTTCAGCCATGTACCAGCTCTAAAGTGCACACCGTTTCTCAGCCAGTTCAATGACCGGCAAGGAGCAGATCTCGATAGAGAGGAGGAATTTGTCCGCAATTTGCCAGTCATAACCACAGAAGCGGTGTGCGAATGCCGCTCTCTGGGTTAGCTGAGCTGGCTGAGTCAGAGAGAGGTTGGGAAGCTTCTTACAAAACTTCGTTGCACTATGTGGACATAATCTTTCTCCTTTCTCTAAAGCTTATGAGCAACTATTTTGTATAGTCTTCAAGGTGATTGATTAAAAATGTAGTTTAACGTATAGCTGCATAAGTAATTTAAATTCTGTAGTGGAGTTAAATTGTCAAACTGAGTAATAAGGATGGATATTTTCTCTACCCCACCTCTATTCAAATTCAGCCAACTCCGTATTTTATTGGAGAGAAATGTTGTATGTAGGTTCCTTGTTAAAAATTTGTGGATTAAGTGCTAAGGTCAATGATAGGCAGGGCCTGATAGGTTCAAAGATCCTTCAGACTGGGCTTCCACTTTGCAGGGAGAAGATAGGGAAAGCAGTTCCCTCAGTTCTGGATGTCTAGGGAGAGCTGGCTCCATTCCTCCTATGCACCTTTAGCATCTGTCATTTATAGATGTATATATTCTTTGTTCACAAGGCTGGAGAGAACCATTTTATCATTGTAGCGTGACCTCCTGCATAAAGTGCCACAGGGCTGCCCAGCATTAGCTGTTTTCTAAACTAGAGCACAAATATCCTGTCTTGATGTTAAAATGGACAGAAATGAGCATGGAACTGCAACCTTTAAATGCTTCCAGTGTTAAAAAATTTTTCCTTGTTTACAGTCAGAATATATCTAGCATCAGTGTCATCTGCAGGTAATGTAGAGGGGTATTTCTCCCCTCTGCTTAATATAGCCATTTATTAAGGCAGACCCAGTCCTGCCCAGAAGCTACCCATCACAGTCATCCCTTGTGCACCTCCACTAAAACAAATGGAGTTTGCCTCAGAGACTCTGCTAAATGTAATCTACCCTTTAAAATACTTCTACAATCACATTCGGATCATCCACCTAATGCATTTTTTCTTTAGTTTTTGAAGTAAGACTGATTTCCAATTATGTAGCTTCTTTTTCTCTACATGCTTCACAAGAGTGGACAATTGCTGACTAGGAGGTGGTATGCACTGTAGAACAAGGTCACTGATTTCATACTTGAAAAACTACATGGACTTGTCGTTTACAACAACTTGATTTTTTCTTCAAATGATTATACTCATGAACTGAAGCAAGAAAAGTAGAATAGAGACTAGCACAGAGACAAGGATAGCAGCTCATTACACAGTATGGAAAGCTGTAGATCTGTTTTACGCTTTCTCATAACATTCAGGAAATATTTTGTTATATTTGGTACTCACACCCTCTTAATTCAAAGAGACTCTGATCTAATCAAATAAATATGTTAGCAGTGAAAATCCTTATATCAAGCACAAGAAGTTTTGTGGTAAAACAAGAAACAGGAAGAGCTGTCCAGAACATTATAACATATGTCATCTAACTAACTTGTTAGAGATGATTTATTAATGAGAATGTCTACCTAAACAGACTGTTATTTGTCTTAATTTTAATAAGACAAATTATTGTCTTAATTTTAATAAGACAAATAATTTTAATAAGTATCTTAAATATATGTAAAGCCCACGCAAATGCTGAATATTCTCTTTCTGATCCTGAAGCCCTTCTTGCTACCGAACAACAGCTCCAGCTTGTTAAGAGAATCCCCTGGGCTACAACTGCGGTGGACAGAAAGTCTGATGTGGCCACCATGGAAGACAGTAAATCTTGGTTTTTTTCTGGGTGTGGACACCTCTGCCACAGATTAGCTGAATTATTAGTTTCAATGCTCAGTTTTTGTTTCCTTGAGCTCTTAAAAGCACTTGACCTGCATCATTCTTGTTCTAGTACTAATGATCTGATTAATGATGGGCCTAGTAAGACTTTTTATGTGAACCTTTTTTGTTCTTTCTTTGCTCATTTCAAACTTAGCTACAATCCTGAATGTAGCCATACAGCCATAAGCAAGCCTGGAACAATACTTAGCAAATGTTAGGATTTGTGTGGATATCCATATTCATTTCAAATCATGCCTTGTTTGGCAATCGTATGGGTGCACTACTTGTAATTCACCACCACCATTCTGTTATTCACCATGTTATGCAGTTTATTGCTGAACAGTTTACTATTTCTTAGTTTATTGTTAATCAGTTTACTGTTAAGCAAGGACATACATACATGGACACTAAGAGAAGACTGACTCTGGGCTGTAAAAAGGAGCCAACATTTTCAATTACATGGACAGTTTACTATTTCCACCCTCTAGCAGAAAGGTAGCATCCACACTCCAAAATAAGATACTAATATTTTATTGCTAATGTTTGGCTGGCTATGGATAATAGATTTAAACTGTTATAGTCCTAATGAGTTCACTACAGTAACTTGATTAAGCAGTTGAACATGACAGGCAGTGCATTGTAGGGGGATTATTGCATGCCTTTAATAAAACATAAAATAAAAAGCAAGAGATTTCAGCTACCAAGAAACCTTTGAAAACAAATCTCCTGTCCACCTTGTTGAAATGAAAGAAACTAATGGAATTTTAAGAAAGCAGATAAGAAAATAGATCAGTCTTGCATTTAGCAGTCTGAAGGTATTTATCACCACTAGGAAAAATCTGCCTAGAATATTCATAACAGATTGCATCATGATTTTTACCCTGGAACCACAAAGTGATGCAAGCAATGGTTTAATGTTAGGACCCTTCTCCATGTGTTCTGACAAGGGAATGAATCATTAGGGAACTGACCTCAAGGTATCCTTTTAGATGGACCTCCTCCTTTCGTGGAGTTTTGTCTCCTTTTCCAGAGACAACTGCAGAGGCAGTGCAAAGAAACAGTATTACCAGCTAGAAGTTAGTGGGATGGAGCTCAGTTTACTTGAGCCGAGCCCTATATTCTTGTCAGAACTTTGCCAGACCAAAGTGATGATATGAATTGCAGCAGATATACTTCTACTGACTGAAGACTTGGGTCTAGATCCAGTTATACAATACAAAAATGCCCACATCATTTATAGCACTAAAGTGATGAGAAGAGCTGAAATTCTGCCATGTTAATAAAAAGAATTTTATCTGCAGAAGCTACGTACATATCTGACACTCTACTGACAGGGGCTACCAGCACAGTTATACTGGCAATGCCTTCCAAGTTAAGACCTTACCTTCAGGCTTTCTTACCTAAATGTAACATGTCAGAAAAGGAATTGAAAACGTTAGGCCAGTCAGAGCCAAGCCAGGAGGATATGAAGCTACGCTCCTTTTTAGAGTTTTTGAGATTACCATGCTGCAGACTGCATGGAGAAATAATAAAGACTTTGATTAAATCTCTTTCAAACTGAAGCAATAAAACAAAGAATTACATGGAGGGTATTGTGTTTCAGCCTGTGTTTCCAAAAGAGTTTGGCTTTCTTTTGGTCCCTGCTTTTCTATTTGAGCTCTACTACAAGGTCTCCTTGGGTTAAATTCAGTCTTCAGTATCTGTTGGATACCTGATCAGTATCAAGTGTAGGCAGTAGTGAGGTACCAACATATTCATTTAACACAGACTCTTTACTGTATTTATATTGTATTCTATTTTGAAGGCTATTCAAAATCCAAATCATGAACTTCAGCTTTCTCCCCACATAGTGCTTGGACTTACCACTATAGCATCAACTACATCAAATATCTCCCTCCCATCTTATATTTGATGTCAGTGATAACCTATGTCTTCACAGCAGCATGTGCTGTCCATTGAAGAGCAAAAGATGCATGGCAGAGCAAAAGATGAAGTTGTTCAACTTATCCTGGAGTTAGCAAGTGGTCAGAATGAAGAAGATGCCATTTCTATTTAGTTAACTGACACCTGAACAACCACTGATATGCAAGTCCATGCCAGTGAAGGAGAAAGAGAGCTGTGAAGGTGCCTGATGCACTCCTCATCTCAGCCCTCACCTAAATGCCATCAAGGCATTTCTGCCACTCTGGTACCAGAGTGAGGGCTGACATTCCCTTTGTTTCCCTTTCCTACTATCTCTCTGCTACGCTCTCTTCCTTGAGCTGAGGATAATCACATTAGGAACATACTGTGCTTTCTATGTTTAGCTCTCTAATTAGTTTACCCAATAGGGTAAGTATAACTATCCTCATTTTGAACCATCATAAGAAGATGAAACAATTTGCTCAACATGTCATCCCAAATCATTTATATATATACTTTTATGTCTATGAAAACCCTTATCGCAGTTAGTTCCACATGCTGACTGTGCCCCACATCTCACTTTCAAGCATTTATTTCCAGGTAAACTCCATATTAGACTTCTGCCCGCCTCATGCCAGACAAGTCACTGCAGAGGGTGAGAGGCACAGCCTCACAGCAACAGCAGCGAAGCAATCTGCTCTGCAGGGCGCCGCATCCTCCGCAAGGCAAGCGATGAAAACTTTGAAATTTTCCCTGTTTACTCTCATAATCCAGGGGGGGAAACCCCACAGGTGTATGTTGGTATTTAATTTCTCCCAGTCAGTTATTTGTAAGCACACCACTTCTCAGAGCAAATATAAAGTGATGCACATAGAGGTTAAGGAATTTTAAAAAGACAGTCTGTGGCTGATGAATCCCAACCCAGTTTTCTGTCCAGTGACCACTCTTTGTTAAAATGAAGGACTGAAAAGTTGCACTTATAAGCCACAGTCATTCAGAAAGTTCATGAGGGTTTTTTTGTCAGCTCAGTTTTATTTGATTTTTTTTAAAGAAGAGAAAGTTTAAAAAAACCTTGAAAAAAGTTTTTGGCAATTACCTCCACAGTGACACAGGTATTCTGCTCACCATGGTCATTAGGTTGGAGCATACAAAACCCAGCTTTCATTCGTCGAGACTGACTTTTAAGAAGCTTTTTCACCAGTGCATACAATTTGGTCTGTGTGTCCTCTTTTGTAACCATTATTAACTTGCAGCGTGGGCTATAAACCCAAGCTTCCTTGTCTGGTGCCAACTGGCATCTGTCACCGCTCTCTCCTTATCTGCTACCTCTGCCAGTTCCCAGCGTTAAATGAGGCCACACCACATTAGGTCAGGATTAGACCTAATGCACTGAGTTCTGTCTGCCCTGTTTATTTCTACCAACTTACTCAGATTTCCAGCCTGGGCATCTGAGCTCCAGAAATGCTGGTGTTTTAATGAGCAGTAAATCCACACAGATGCAAAGCCTGACTATTTTCTTTTGCATTTGTCAGTGTGTTCTTAGAGATCATGGAGGAGATGCAAAATCCTACAGCACAGGAAGCTCTCAAGGGTTACTTCCATACCACTGCCATGTGTGTGTCCAAGGCTAGAAGGACCAGGGGACACAAGGAAGGACAATTGCCTGCCTGTGACAAGGGGCACCTGGAGCAGATTCAGCTAATGCTCTGCAGCTGTTGACTGGAGAATTGTACTCCTACAATTTCCTAACCTGGCTGTATCTTTATTAGATACTGGGAGATAAAATGGAGGAGCAGATAAATGGATTTATAACCTCCTCCTCTAATGTATAATGATCGTAGAATCATAGAATCATTAAGGTTGGAAAAGACCTCTAAGGTCATCGAGTCCAACTATCAACCCAACACCACCATGCCCCTAAACCATGTCCCTAAGCACCTCATCTGCACGTCTTTTAAATACTTCCAGGGATGGTGACTCCACCACTTCCCTGGGCAGCCTGTTCCAAGGCCTCACCACTCTTTCAGTAAAGAATTTTTTCCTAACGTCCAGCCTAAACCTCCCTTGGCACAACTTGAGACCATTTCCTCTCGTCCTATCGCTGGTTACTTGGCAGAAGAGACCAACCCCCACCTCACTACAACCTCCCTTCAGATAGTTGTAGAGCGCGATGAGGTCTCCCCTCAGCCTCCTCTTCTCCAGACTAAACAATCCCAGCTCCCTCAGCCGCTCCTCATAAGACTTGTGCTCCAGGCCCTTCACCAGCTTCGTTGCCCTTCTCTGGACACGCTCCAGCACCTCAATGTCCTTCTTGTAGTGAGGGGCCCAAAACTGAACACAGTACTCAAGGTGCGGCCTCACCAGCGCCGAGTACAGGGGCACGATCACCTCCCTGCTCCTGCTGGCCACACTATTCCTGATACAGGCCAGGATGCCGTTGGCCTTCTTGGCCACCTGGGCACACTGCCGGCTCATGTTCAGCCGGCTGTCAACCAGCACCCCCAGGTCCTTTTCCTCTGGGCAGCTTTCCAGCCACTCTTCCCCAAGCCTGTAGCGTTGCCTGGGGTTGTTGTGGCCGAAGTGCAGGACCCGGCACTTGGCCTTGTTGAACCTCATGCAGTTGGCCTCGGCCCAACGATCCAGCCTGTCCAGGTCCCTCTGCAGAGCCTTCCTGCCCTCCAGCAGATCAACACTCCCTCCCAGCTTGGTGTCATCTACAAACTTACTGAGGGAGCACTCAATCCCCTCATCCAGATCGTTGATAAAGATATTGAACAACACTGGCCCCAAAACTGAGCCCTGGGGAACACCGCTCGTGACTGGCCGCCAACTGGATTTAGCTCTGTTCACCCCAACTCTCTGGGCTCGGCCATCCAGCCAGTTTTTTACCCAGCGAAGAGTGTATCTATTGATGATTAGATAAAAACATTGTATGATCCATTTATAACCCTGGCCTGAAACTGATGAGGCAAATCCAAATCAGGCACACTCAGATGCCAAAGCACAAAGAGCAGTGACACAAACATGAGATCTACAGTTTGGTTCCCAGGTACAGAAGAAAGTAAAGGAACTCACTGCAAAGACAGAAAGCTATTTAATGCCAATGTAGAGTATCCTTAGTCCTTCAGCATCACAGGAGTTTACACCTTTTCTAATACTTACAATAGAATAGAATAGACTAGACTATTTCAGTTGGAAGAGACCTACAACAATCATCTAGTCCAACTGTCTGACCACTTCAGGGCTGACCAAATGTTAAAGCATGTTGTTAAGGGCATTGTCCAAATGCTTCTTAAACACTGACAGGCTTGGGGCATCGACCACCTCTCTGGGAAGCCTGCTCCAGTGTTTGACCACCCTCTTGGTAAAGAAATGCTTCCTAGTGTCCAGTCTAAACCTCCCCTGATGCAGCTGTAAACTATTCCCACCCTATCACTGGGTAGCAGGGAGAAGAGATCTTATTTGCTTGTTAAATCTCTCAGTACCCTCTTTACCTTCCTTACATTCGACACCATAACTTTTTGATTTATCAACTCACTAGTTGGAAAGTAATAAAAACATCAGGCTCACAATTAAGAAAATAAGGCTAGTAAGGTTAAGAAAAAAATGGAAATTAAGCAAGCCTCCAAAGCAAAAAGCTGTGGAACACTTCCAGAGGATGTTATAGATAGTAAAATTTTATACATAACCAGGAAGCAATTAGATTCATGAAAGAAAAACACTTCAAGTGCTGTGAAACAGAAAGATGTCACCTCTCAGCAAGTCAGTTAGTTCCAGATCTCTGAAGGATGGGTGGTGAACTGGGGAAGAGTTGCCACATGCTTTCATTGCTCATCTGCTGCTTCCCAAGCATCTTGTGTCAGTCACTTTCAAAGAAAGACTAATGAACTAGATGGACCTCTGGCCTGATTCAATACATCAGTTCTTACGTTTTTTCATTATCCATTTGTGATGGGCGGATTGCTTCCTTGATTGATTTAATTTCTCTACTGTATCACATAGAAACTGTGCCAAGAAAACAAATTGCCATATTCATCATAATGTTGCTGGGACAGAGGTCAACAGTGCAAAGAAGCACTTCTGGACTGATAAATGTATGGCTTGACAGCCTCGGAAAGGAGTTTCAGAATGAGGTGCTCAAGGTGTGTGCTTGTGCGGGTAAGAGATAAGGAGTGGGCAAGTTGCACAAAACCAGAAGCATCACTCGGTTTTTTCTCTTCACGCAACACACATAAGTGAAACTCTTGTGACAGATGACATCTCTCTGCAGCTTCAGTGAGAAGCTGCGTGAACTAGGAAATCAAGTAGCACTGCATTTATGGGGGCCCACATGAGGCCCGGTGACGATGAGGTGCTGCCCACAGAGCTGAGAGGTGGTGCTGGCAAGGAGCTGGAAGCAGCAAGCATAATTCAGCTGTATCAGCGCCTGTGCTAGCAGGATTGCCTGCTTACCAGAGACCAGGACAGTGCTCCTTACGAGCAAAACATCAGCACCCTGCAGTGCAACACTGCTTTAAGCTGCAGAGGAGTCATGTCTTCCCAGCGTGAAGTTTGTCAGGATGAGCTCCAGGTCATTGGCTGAGGCTTCACTAACTGAAACTTGCACTTTCAGGCCATTACAGTCTTAGGATCGTATTTCCCTATGCACAGATTCCCCTTTCCCCACTTTCTTCTTTTTTTGTTTCACTCAATGGTGATGTTTGGCTTGTATCATTGTCCTGGTTTCGGCTGGGATAGAGTTAATTTTCTTCCTAGTAGCTGGTATAGTGCTGTGTTTTGGATTTAGTGTGAGAAGAATGTTGATAACACACTGATGTTTCAGTTGTTGCTAAGTAGTCTTTATGCTAGTCAAGGACATTTCAGCTTCCCATGCTTGGCCAGGTGCACACGAAGCTGGGAGGGAGCATAGTCAGGACAGCTGACCCAACTGACCAATGGGCTATTCCATACCATATGACATCATGCTCAGCATATAAGGCTGGGCGAAGAAGAAGGAAACGGGGGACGTTCGGAGTGATGGCGTTTGTCTTCCCAAGTCACCATTACGCGTGATGGAGCCCTGCTTTCCTGGAGATGGCTGAACACCTGCCTGCCGATGGGAAGTAGTGAACAAATTCCTTGTTTTGCTTTGCTTGCGTGCGCGGCTTTTGCTTTACCTGTTAAACTGTCTTTATCTCAACCCACGAGTTTTCTCACTTTTACCCTTCTGATTCTCTTCCCTATCCCATTGTGGGGGGAGCGAGCGAGTGGCTGTGTGGTGCTCAGTGGCCAGCTGGGGTTAAACCACGACAATCATTCTTGGCACAAGGTAATTGAGGGTAAGTGCCCTGAGCTTAGTGACTCTACTTGCATCAGAAGAAGGTGAGACAGTTGATGGAGACTCATGGACACAAACCAGAATGGGTTTCAGATCTCTGTTTTCTTATCACTTCATAGAAAACTACATTTATTTAGTCCAAGGAAGCAAAATTCAATATTGGAATCAATATTTTTTATTTCCCTCAGTAGAGTAATTAAAAAAGTCAGACTACTGAAGTTTCAAAAATAAATGACATTTTACAACACTCGATTGTTCCTGTAAGCTTAAATGCAGTGATTTAGAAATATTAAGCCCAAACACTTGATATACACCACTTCCTACTGGGAGAAAAATTGTCCAAACCAGTCAACTTTCAGCTTGATTCATTACCACCTGGCAAAATGGACCTCTGTCACAAGCAAGGCATTGCAATTTACAGTCTTACCAGTCAGATGTAGCCTCTGACTATATTTCTCCATAAACAGATCTAGAAATTGCAGCCCCAATAATTATTAAATTCTTGGAGTTTATTAGTTTTATTCTTTTAGATTGTTTTTATCTATGATGGGTCTACAAACATAACACAAGTAGGATTCATAGATCAACTACTTACTGTTTTCTTGATCATTTAACGTATTCTGTGATTGCCCAGCTTGGGCTAGGATGGTGACAAGCATCTGTATTTTTCCATACGGTTCAGGCTATTTTTTGTATTTGGGGAAGGGAGAAAAATATTACCTCTTTTCCTATGAGTTTCAGTGCCCCGATGCACTTCAGTCTTGTTTTTCTGTACATCACTTCCCTTTCCAACCGATAAAATACTTGGGCCAGGTATTCCACTCTAATCAGATTCATACATGCTGAGGACAGTTTTCAAGAGCTCATGAATAAAAGAACCTTGTTCATCTATTTGTTTTCACCTTATTAAACCAAAGCCAGATTGTATTAAATTATGTATTCAATTGTATTATAATGATCTTAGTACATGTGTCTGCAGTAGTCAGCAACTTACAAACATATGCTTACTAAATAGCTTTTTGCTTGAGATATTTACAGTGGTTTTGGGGGTTATTCAAGTATCAGTGTCCTCACGTGTGTCTGTATATGCAGGATCAGGGTCACAGCTTCTGGGAAGTAATTTCTAGACAGGAACATGATACGCTGTGTTTCACACTGTGACAGATCTTGTAGTAATGCTAAAATCTTCAGGAAAGATTCTCACAAGAGTGTGACTCAAACCGGCCTCAACTGTCAGCATGAGTAAGGGATCAAATGCCCAGAAAAAAAAGAAGTATCAAAGCAAGAAGCCAAAGCAGTGTAACTATTCTCTAGTACAGGAAGCTGCTGATGAGCAAAACCCAGTTGCAACACCTAGTTGACATAAAGATGGTGGTTGCCAATTAAAAGGAAAAATAAAGATAATGAAGAATGTTAGATGGAGGACTAGTTAAGGAGTTTACATAACCTGACTTTGCCTTAAACCTGATGATCAGAGATAAACTAATAAACCGGAATAACTCATAAAGAACATATCTGATGCGTTCAATCTTTGCAGAGATCAAAAAAGTCTCATTTTGAGGTTGGGTGTTTCTACTACAAGAGCGTAGCTATGATTTGTGGGGTAATATCCATATAAAATATTTTTCATGGCAAAAACTATTGAAAAATAAATATTTTCACAAAGCAGGACTTTCTTAAAACATTTAAAAGTTTTTAATCAATACTTTTAATTTTCTATTTTCAATCCCAAACTTAGAATCATTTACCAAACTTTGCATTCTACTTTTTTTTTTTGTGAATGTAGCAGGTTTTCTATGTTATTTTGACTTAATTGGAAATTCTATTTCTTTCTGAAGTGTCATATGCTGCCTTATGTGTTGTTGCATTAGATAAATGAAAAATATTTTTAATTGAATCAGTGTAGTCATATGAAGTCACAAGCTCCTTATGACTGAGCAATACATTATCGACGTACTTGCATAGTTATATATATATATTAGACACACATTTTTCTACAGAAGTCTCAAACAGAAGTTGGTCTGAAATTGGACAAAAGTTGGTCTGTGTGTATGCTGTAACCTCGGAGACGTGCTGGTCTTCCCATTTAAGTGCATTACGGCTGGCCATCTGATGGTAGACCTACTGTGTCGGCTCAGTGACCACCAAGGATTCATTTCACATGCTCTTCATAGCTGTGTGCCTGTGCTCTGTGGGTATGTCTGGGATTTCATGTGATATCCATTCTGTCTCTCTCCCACTGAGCTTACCCTTCTATCCATTCTTCTCAGCACGTCACTCCTTAGCCTCCTCTCACCAGGTGGAACAAGTGCAGCTCCCTTAACCTTTCCTTGTAGGCCATATGCTCTAGACCCCTAACAATCCTGGCACCCAACCTAACAGGACAACCCCCTCAACACACTTATTGGTCACAAAAGTGAACAACTACCAAATACATTAACTCTTTGTCTACTACAGAAAAACGTAGCTACTGTTAAGTGAGATTTGATCAGCTCTTGCACATCTCTAAGGGAGTCTGAGTTTTTGTGTTGGCTCTTTGGTTTTAGTACTGCTCTTTGATATAGAACAGTTGTTGGTTATGTTTATTGTCATCCTTGAGGATGTTTGGTCAGGACCAAACCAGCCATTTTCTGATGTTTTCTGCTCTCCATAATCATTAAGGTGTTATGCAGAACTATGGTTCTGCCCAGTCAGGGGCTTCATCACATCTGCCATGGGCAGCCAACCCTCCTCAACACACCCTCCTACTTGTGGTCTTCAAACTGCTGCAATTTATGCCTTCGTTAAGCCAGTTCAGTACAAGTAACATTTTGGAAAAGATGTAGTTGCTTATAAGAGCTCACCCCAGGGGAATGGCATCTCAAAAACATTGTTATGACATATTTTCATTTAAATAGGTATAACCACACTCCGGTGAATTTAACTCCCTGAATTCAAACCACCTCCCTTTCTGGCTTTGCCAGGGGTTTGCTTCTGGTTTGTACCATCTCTTAGTGACCACAGCTGTTCCTCCATGTCTCTGTACACTGCTTTGAGCTATGTAAAGAATTCCTAACACTCAGTAAGGTCTACATATCCAGCCTGATAATTCAATATTGCTTTCTCATGCAAAGAATGATTACTGGACCTAATGAAGGGTTCCCCAGATGACTGGGGTTACAGAGTCTGTGAACTCTGATTGCAGCTTTTCCCACAACCTGAGGGATTAGGGTTGTTTTTTCCAGTTCAGATTCTCTCTCTCCACCGATTACAGGTGAACTCATGCTGCAGCTGCTCCTTCAGCCACGGTATTTATAGCTTCCCTCTCCACGCCCTGGCCATCTAGTTTCATGAAACTTTCAGGAATTCAGGGTGGAATTAAGGAGCTGTATTTAGGCACTCGGGTTTAGGTGGGCAGGATCTCCCTCTGGAGGCCTTCAGCAGCAACTGCTCCTCTCCCTTGGTTTCATAGAGACCTGTGGGAGAAGAGCTTTGGCAGAGCCGAAGTGCTGCTGCAAATCAGATACCACACCCCGGAGTGGGTGTCCTTGCTTTCTGATTTGCCTTACAACTCCAATCCTTCTGCCAAATGTGGCTGCGATTTGCCAGCAGCTTCAAAAGCTCGTGGACAGACACCTCTCGCCCCTCCACCCCAAGTGGAAAAGCAGGGCGAAGAGACGAGGCTGTTCGCGTGGGCTGGACACGGGGCCAGGGGCTGCCAGAGCAAGCAGCGCCCAGCAGCAGCGGGGGCTCCTCCCCCGGATCTGCTCAGGACACGGCCCCAGCTTACCTGACAAGCAGCACCAACGTCAGAATGGGAATAAAGAAGTCTGATAGAAAAGGAGTCTCACAAGGATAAGGAACCAGAGGAAACTAAACCAACCCATAATGAAGCTTCTAATGCAAATGTTTGAAAAGCATAAAAGAAAGCCAGAATTAACTACTTATGTCTTTAAGACATGTTCAAGGATTAGTGCCACGTGTTACAGAATTATATACTTACTTCGTTATCACAGTCCCCCATCTGACCTGTTGAATCACTCTTTTTTTTTTTTTTTTTTTTTTTTTAAATATACTTGGCATACAATAAAGTATTTCTGGGCATAGGAAGAAAGATATGTAGGCTACCAGTTTTTCCCAACAAAATATTCTGGATGTTATAAAACGTTTACAGTTGTGAGTTTAAAAATAAATGCCTTTTTTCTTTAACTGGAGTAATCTGTATGGAGAACTCAGAATCAACCTTTATTGTAGAGACCATGTTGGATTAAATGAGTTTCACTTAGTACCTTCCACTCTTCTTGTACTCCTTTTTACTTTCACATCCAAATAACTGATTTTGTGTGAGTCCTTTGAACTGATGTTGATCAGGTATCCCACTAATAAGCTGGCCTCTGTTACACTTTTAAAGGATATCATCAGACTGAAATCCAGTGAGTTGCAAAAGTTGTTTGAAAAGTTATACCATAATATCAATACCTGTGAATAAATAAAAGGCTCCCATTGAATTTCAGCCAGTTTAGCTGGTGTAAAAATCCTGGCTAAAGAATTCAGACTGCAATCTCTTTTGAAATTCTAATGGTCCGCAAACTGAACATCTCGTAATCAAAAAGCATCTTTAATACATTGAAGATAAGAAATGTTTTAAATAACATCACAGATTTTTCTCAGACTTTAAAAGTATGTCTAAGCTAAAAAAATATAATTGTCAACCCATGATCTGAAGGGGAGATTGCAGAGCAAGTCCATGCATAGCCATAAATGTAACAAGAACTATGGCTTGAATAGTAAGAATAATTCTCAGATATAAGTTATTGGAAGTTAAAATGTTTGCTGCGTTAGTGACTTTGGAATCAAGTAAAAGCAAAGGCAAGCTTTTATACTAACTAAACGCAGAATTTACTTGTATCACTAAGAGGCGCTGCTGCATAAGGTCCAGGGGCTGCTCTCGCTCACCACGCTGTGAGGTGTGGCCAAGACTAAATACCTGCAATACACAGATGTTATTTTTTTTTATGCTGGAAGGTGTATGTATTACCCCTCTATATATATGTCTGAATTAATATTGCTCTTTCAACAAACAAAAAAATCTTTCTGCTTAAAAAATACATTTTACTGCGTGGCTCCTGTACCTTCCTATATTTTCATTCAGTTACAGAAGGCTTAGTGCTGGACTTGCGATCTCAGAAAGTGTTCTGAAAGTTATGATGATACAGACAGCAAATTCTTTGTGTCTGAGGCTGGTGATTTACATTAAAAGGAATTTTAGACCTATAGAGTCAACTCCATTTTCATGAGAGGATCTAAGGACAGGCTCACAGTGCTTTTACGCTATGATACACAGAGCACGTCAAGAAATATTTTACTCCTATAATTGTAAAGATGGAGTCTCAGGAAGGGGCATAGCTAAGTCAAAAAACCACACCAATATTGTTAGAATTGTTTATACAGGTAAGGTAACTGTTACCAGCTGGTACAATGTATTCTAATTTGGCAAGGAGGTTTCTCAGCCGAGTTCACAGCAAGCTGGATGTGGACTGGGATGGAGCAGGGCAGGAATCTCGGGGAGGGTTTGCAGGTGAGGAGGGTGAATGCACCTGTAAAACTCATTTTCAGTTCCAGACCTGAATGATGACCACAGCTTTATTGCCTTCTCACTAAATTTCAATACTCTTCTCTTCAATCTGTTTTTAGCAGACGAGCTGTTGCTTTTGAAAAGAAATAATTAAATCAATAGCAGGTAGAAAAAGAAGAGGGACCTAACTTTTAGATGTTTGTTAGTTATGAGAAAAGAAACAATCCTATCCATTACTGACTTCACATAACAGGGTAAAGTGTGCATATACTGCAGCCCTGAACAGAAGATGCATGGCTTAAGTCAGTAGTTTAAAAACACTGTCACTGAAGAAAGCTGCTGGCCCCACTGTATTTTACTTCTGTTTTTTTTCCAGCTGGGATTAACATCATTAGCAGATCCTAAACAACTTTTTGCAAATTAAAAAAACACCCTAATTTCCACAGAGGTGTAATCTGGTGATTAAGAGAACTGCTCAAGAGAACTACTTTATTGTAAATGGGAGGCAGGAATGGTGCTTATACCATAAAATCCATTAGGAGGGCATTTCTGAGGCTTTGATGCTTGTATCAGGTAAAATTCACCTTAGCTGAGTATTTCTGAAGCCACTGATCGCTACAGGAGACCCCAACTAAAAGATAGAATTTTTTACGATGAGGGTGGTGAATCACTGGCACAGGTTGCCCGGAGAGGTGGTAGATGCCCCATCCCTGGAGACATTCAAGGTCAGGTTAGACCGGGCTCTGAGCAACCTGGTTTGGTGGAAGACATCCCTGCTCACTGCAGGGGGGTTGGACTAGATGACCTTTAGAGGTCCCTTCCAACCCAAACTATTCTATGATTCTACAAGTGCTATTACTTGTATGTAGCAGTACTACTGTGCTACTTTCCTTTTTGCCCATGTTTTTCTGTGTGATTTCTGCATGTATAATAGCTTTATTCTCGATCAAAGCCCTGCCACTATTGCATATGCACATGACGGGACAGTACATCCATGGTATATTCTCTGGCAGCCTCTACAGAGTTTTCACATACTACTGAAAAATGTTGGAATCACCACATAGCTCCAGGGTGCAGCTGGCCGTGCATTGTCTAGAAAGTACAGGTTGGGCTTATTACACTTGATTTGGTTTTGCTCTTTCCATCCTTGCTGGGGACACTCTGGAAATCCCAAAGATAAAAATATTAGATTATAAGACGATAAGTGGTCCTTACAGCTCTTCCAAGATGGTTTTTAAGAAGAGGAAGGGAAACACAGAGACAAGTAGTACTTCACTCCTTGAAGAACTGGGGAGAAAAATTTATGGCTGTAAGTACTGATCTAAGTAAGAAACTATCCATCTCTTTTAAAAAGTGTATGATGTGTAAAAATATGACAACTTGAATTAAATTGATTTACAGTTTCTCACAATTGTTCTGTATACCATTTTCCTGTTAAAAGCTAACTTAACAGCTCTGTCTTTCGAAACTGTTTTTGTTCCATTATTTAAAAAAAAGCACAAACCGTAAAAAAGAAAAAGGACATAAAATCCATTTGTAAAGGCTCTTGTAGCTATAGGTTCTTCACATCATTTGCTTCAGGAAGAAATAAAGCAAAATAACACAGGAGAAAGCAGTAGCTACAACAACAACGTTTACTGCTTCCCACTCCTTGCACGTTATTTACCAATTACATTAGAGGAGGGATGTTCTTTTGTGATTGGTGAAGTTGTAACTATAAAGCAAAACACTTTCCAAAGAGGTGAGTTTAAGGGTAGGGTTTTAAACACAGCAAAGCCGCTCCAATGGCAAGCTGCTGCTAAAATGCAGCCCCCTCCCCTTCCCCACCCTTTGCCTTAGCCCTTGTGCTGATGGTTGCCTGATCCTATCACAGGCCAGTTAAAAAATCTAAACTAACAGAAAACATTCCGAACCTTCCTGGTTCTTTTCCTGCATCAGCATCCCACAAATGATCAAAGGCAGGTACTTGTTGGACTTCCGAGTTACTCTCTGCACCTGCTCTTCAGACTTGTACCAAGACGTGCTGCCAAGATGCCTGTCCCACCTCCTAGTGCCACTGCATGGAGAGCGGCCTGATCCAGCAGGCCGTGCCCAGGTTCTCACGAAAGGCTCACCATCCTCTGGCAAACTCTCTGCTTTCCAAAAGAAGAAGTGTTACGAAAGAGGCAAAAGGCATCGTGACCAGAGGTCAAGAAGACGTGAGGTATGACTTTAACATGGTAAAGATACAGCAATGTGTGATAACAAGGAGTTGAAAAGCACTTCAGCATGTTGCATACTCTGCAGGTGTTCAGGACACAAAGGTAAAACGCAGGGTGGTTTATATCATCTTAGCATTCACATCCCATGCCTGTGAAAGCTCCAATTATCCCTGCGAGAGAGGGTTGTGTTATCCTTTTAAAATCCTGCTGTTCTTTTGGCCTGAGGTAGCTGAAAGTTCCCGACATTATTTAAGGTTGTGCAAAAAAAAGTCTTTTATCGGTTTAAGAGTGATAGCACTTGAGACAGTGGCAGAATCAAGATGCAAAATTCAGTACCTATAGAGAAGAGTTGAACAGGAAAATGGCTCAGCCTCCTCAAGGTAGAGGAGGATTTATAATTGTCAACATATAGAGTAGGAACATAATAAAATATTCAGCAGCACTTTACTTTTTCTTAATTTCAACAGCATTTTAGTTATAATAATACTAAAGGTGTTTGTTAGAAATTCTGCCTAATTTCCAACATATCCTTGTATAACTGTTTGCCACTGTAGCAGATTATCAAGACATCATCAAAGCAGACCAAATGTAAGACTTTTCTGTATCTCTGTCTTCAGCAGCTATAATAAAGCGGCATATCCCTTCAGAAGGGTAAGGGTATACCAGCAGAGATGGCTTCAGAATATGCTTTCTTTCATCAGCATTAAGAGTTTGGCAGAAAACATTCTGAATAATAATTAATTAATTGATGATATGATGATTGTATTTGTGCAAGTACTTTGCTTTTCTATGAGCTCTGTCTTTAACCGCATCCCAGCATAGCATTAGAAGTGTCTGTCTTTTGCTTTATTGTTCAAATTCAGTCATTCTTTCCATTTGTAGAGCCACCGCAGAATTCATAATTGAATAATTCCATGTAAAGGAAAAGTGCCTTCTGCTATAATTAAACACTCTCTCTGTGCTGCAAACATCATAATGAATCAATCAACATACCGAAATTTGTTCAAATGACTGTAATTCTTGTATCTCAAACTCTGATAATGGTCCTTTAAATTCAAAGCCATAAACAATGGTTAAATAAGAAATAATCTACAGGAATGGTAAAGGGAGGAAAAAGATAATTTCTCTGGAAACATAGTGACCATATTGTATTCCATCCAAAATGTCTAGCAACAGCAAGGCAGTGACTGTATGCTAATCACTGAGCAAACCACATAGCCTTTCTCTTTCACCTTCCCCTGGTATAAAATTTGGAATAATAATCTTGCTGTATGTTGCAACTCCTACTTAACTTCCAATGGTGGTTTTAATTGTATAAGGATGTAAAATACATAAGCTCTTCTGCTAGTCCCCAGCTTTAAAAAAAAAATCAAGCGATGGGCAGCCCAGAAATATTGTAGACACTCCAGGTTGATCTTCATTACGTTTATAACTTTTTCCTGTAGCCAGGGTGACCAGAAACTAACCTTTAACTAAAATTATATCCAAGATTCCTCCTCTGTCTCTTCTAGAACTGGGCCTTAAGAAGATAAACAATGGTCCTAAGACTTGTGATAAAATCAGCAGAATTAGCACAGCATGGAAATCTAGCATATTAGGAATATTATGCAGTGAGGATAGAAAACAACAGTGCAAGAGGTAAAAGTAATTCCACACACAGTATGACCGTCACTTCAAGATTAAACATTTTTTGGGTCACAGGCGTTCTTGTCTGTGCTGATTCATCCCCACATCACACCATGTCTGATTCTTTTTTCCCAATTAAATAAAATGCAATCTTATTATCTGATTGTTTTTTCTGGCAAGGACACTGTGTTTTTCTCTTGCACTTCTTAAAAAGAGATGCGGATTCTTAAACAGCTGGGCATCCAACAGAAATGATCTCATTCGTTAAATCTGTAGCATCAAAACAAGACAGAAATAACCTTTGAGTGCAATTAATATTTTTTACAAGATTAAGGTCCCATGCAGGAAATGGGACACTTTTTTTTTTTTTTAATTTTTAATATGTATCTCTCAGAAAAAAGCTGAATTGACTTTTAGAAAGGAAGGATAAAGTGGACTTAGAATTTTCTTGTGGCTGTACCATAATTGAAGTTATTGTTGCCAGGCTAATTTATACTCATTAAAAGCCTCTGCTTTCCCCTTTGACTGCATGAGGAATTCGACTGCAGGATGGAGTAAGTTTTTCCAGGAGCCCGGGTAATCCCCGCTCTTCCTACCCAGCACTAAAACCATTCTTTACATTAGTGTGGTTTTCAGCTGCACTTTACATCTGAAAGCAGAGCTCTCAACAGATACTGAAATAAACTCCAAAATACTGTGACTAATGCTACGGGCAGAGCTATAAATCATCATGCCAATAAAGGGTAAGGTCTAAAAGAATTATCTTTGTATTCCTAAGAAACTAGAATTTTAATATAAACCCTGAAGTATCAGGGTTTTTCAGGGCTCTTTGTGGCTCCATGAGTGCCGGAGTCCTCAGGAAGCAACAGAAGCAGAGGCCAGCTGTGTGGGCAACTTCCTGAAAGGTCCCCAGCTCCTGCTTCCTGCACACCACCGCTTAACACCAAAGCAATAGGTGATTTTTGGAAGTGAGATGACTAACCTAGTTTGCTTCCCTCAGGAGTTTTGGGGGTTTGTTTTGTTTTGTTTTGGGTTGGGGTTTTTTTTACTGGCTCAGGAGTTCGAGTAAATTTTCTGGGTAGGCTTGAACAGATTTAACCTCCGAGAAGGAGAGGAACAGCTGTGAATGGAAGAAATGTTCCTGCTCAGAATGGGCTGTCTTTCTCACATTTACTTGAAAAGTAGTTATACTTCTATACATGTGCCTGTGTACACTAGAATATAATTTATTGTATTAAAAAACAGGATACTATCGTCTCTGGGAAGAGCTGCAAGGGGCTTTAGAGCAGCAGTGTGGAAAGAGCCACATCCTCCCTGCAGCAGCCAGCCTAGTGTAAAGCTGAACTACAGTCAGTGGCCTTGGTGAATCTCAACCTAAGTCCCCCTGGAATCCCTGCAGCAAATAGTATTCAACAAACTCCTGTGTCGGATCCACCACAAAGGCTACTTATTACCTGACTTTCTGCCTCAAGGTCCCTCTTTTCCCAGCATCCTGGCAGTTACCCAGGCTATCAAATGGGGGCTAAGTGCCTTTGCTCTTTTTTGGGGGAGAGGGCATTTGGGGAGGCAGGAATTTCAAGGCCAGTAGCTGTACGAAGAGACCCACTGTCACGTGAGTCATGGGGAACCACATCCAGTAAATTGTGTTTTCAATATCCCATGATCTCAAGTGTGAGAATACTGTGCTCCAGATGGACAACAAAACAGCTGTTCTGCATAAGCACTTCAGGGACAGGCTGTCTTGTGCGCTGCTGTCACAGGCTCAAGACAACTTGGAACTGAGCTCTATAAATATATATCTCTTACGCCCTCCTCACACATTTCATGGTTCCCTCGAAGAGCTGACAAGATTGCTTGAAAATAAATTAGCTTTTCCCATATATAGATGCTGATAATGTAATAAATAATTAGATAATGTAATAAATAATTAGAGCTGGTAAAAACCAAAACCACTGAGATTTTTTTAATATTTTGCCCTAAATCAGGACAAAAAGTAGCATATTTTTCTAAAATGAGAAATTCTAAAATATTTGAATTATAACTATAAAAGTTCTAAAAAGGCATTGTAACATAGAAGTGAAACATTTCCTTCCTTAACACATTAACCTTTTAAGTAGGCAGAACAAAACAATATTCACTTGAAATTTTTTTTTTAATTTTCATTAAAAAGTAATTTTCTTTTTTTTTACCTGACATTACTTTATTTTAGAAAGAGAGTATTGAAACAGAGTAATCTGTTTCAAACACCATCACCATGCAGCCACCATGCTGGACTCTTATCAGGCACCTTGTATCACTGTGGTCTACACCTGCACAAATAGTTATGCCCCGGCTTGAGCTTCCATGACAGGAAATCACACCCTTCTTGTCTCAAGAATGGGTCATACAGACATGAAATGGTCAGAGCTATGACCAAAAGCTGAAAGGGCTTTGACAGCCCAGGTTAAGCAGCCTCACGCTCTCACTCGAAATGCTCTATGAATGGAGATACACCAAACCTTTCGTCATGAGAAAAGCTATACACATGATTTGCATATTCCAATTTTTTATCGTTTTCTATGAACCGATGCCTTGGAAAACATATGTTTTTTCACATAACCTCTTCTGTCAGGAATTCTCTCAAGAATGAAACGTAAATGTGAGAAAACCTCAAATGCTATAGGACGCTGCCTCAGTTCCAGTTGATTATTTCACCTTTTTTTACACATTTTCTGGAATTGTTCTTTCTCTGCATGAGACCCTGAGCCACTACTTTGTATACCGTAGCCCAGCTGTCCTGGAAACTGGTGACTGGCTTCATGAGCAGCTTCTAACTGACCCAAAGCTCCATCTTTGGTGGACTGCAAATCCCCTTGGACACAAAACTACCATGAACTGTCCAATCAAGAGAAGCTTGCTGCAACACAGAAAAGTGTTTTTGCAAGCCAGCACTTGAACATATTCTTAGATTTTAGAGACAGAAAGGCCTTATCTCTATTCTTCTGACTACTCATCTATGAGAAGCCTTTAAATGGAAAAGCAAAATTTTCATAGTTTGTGAGAGTCCCTTTTTGCTCAACAGTTCAGAATTCAAGTCCCTTCTGCAGGATCTTCAGTCTGGTCCCTGTCCCAACCTCCCTCTTTAAATTTCAAGCTGCATCCAAATACATCTGAGCTGATCCCCTTACTGCTGTCCTGGGCTCCAGAGAAGAAGAAGAAGGAAGGAGATGTTTCTCACCCAAGCAATTATGTAAAGGGATGTTTTGGCTGCTGTTCTCTATTGTGTTTCCAAAGTAAATCTTCTCATCTCTTGATTGTCTGTTCACATGCACCCTGGCAGGTCTACCTGACTGACACCATCTGTTATTCCTGTGCTTGGGGAAAGAAATTAGTCTCTTCAGTCTCTGTAGGGAACCGTATAAAAACAAACACTGAAGAACTAGTTGCTGTCTCTAATGTACTGCAAAGGCTTAAATCAGTGATGTTTATATCTTGAGTCGCATTAAATTTAGGCTGTGGGCAAATGCCCAAATCTTTTTGCAAGTTGTTGCAAACATTTATTGACAATAAATATATGACATGAGTATCCAGGATATCTATGAGGAAGAGGTGTTACAACAACATTTCTGCAGACAACTGTTTATAATATATCCTTGGAAACTTGTAGCTGAAATAAGTTTGCTACCTTGACATAATTTGTAGATTTATTATCTCAAGGCCTGAACTTTAGGAAAAAAAAGGTTGTGTTTGTTTTTTTTTTTTTAAAAAGAACGCCTTAGGTGTTTAAACAAACAGAATAAGAATTGGTTGGGGGTGTGGGAACTATGACTCTGAAAATTAACCCCCCCTTACAGGAGTCCTTCTCTACACTTTGTCTTTTCATTCAGGATGCATCATTGCTTTATTGTGATGCTTTGGGTCAATTAGATATTTATCTGAACTGATAAAGAAGGGTAAACCCTTAAGGAAAAAAAGAATATTAGTTAATTGTACCAGAATTAACTAGCTGGATTTCATGAGGAAACTTGCCGAGAAGCTTGAAAGGGTTTTTAATAAAATGGGTACTGTAGTTCCTGGGAGCTAAAAAAAAAATTAATGAATGCTTAAAGCTTGAAATGTTAGATCTTATTCATAAAAAGTCTGGAGGGTGGTAACCTACAATAGCGGTTACTAATATTCCTACTTCCTTTGCTTTAAGGAGAAATATCTCCATAGCTGTGAAATTGGCAGCTTAGAAAATTCTTAAATTACATGCTGTGTAGCTTTATTGGCTGCTTTATTCAAGCAAGAGTTGGCTGACACTGCCATAGTAGTGTCAGAAGCTGTTTGCTTCATAAAACATCTCTCTGATTAGACTGTGGGCAGATATCTTGGCATTAAAGTTATTAGACTGTGGTTGAATTCATTGAGTTTAGGAATACATTTTCCTTAAGCATGTTATTTCTTCTTTCAGACAGTAAAATTAGAATTAAGCATATACTCATCTTTCTTTAATCAAAGCATATTGTGAAGGACCTCCCACACAGCTCTTATTGTTACTGTGACCTTCTTCTGGCTTGCAGGGGACAATAACCCGATGCTTCTCCAGTAGACATCCCCTTGGAACAGACCTTGAACCTTTTTCTGAAAGGTCTGTTCCTACTTCGTGCTGCCAGATTAAACTTCTCTATTTCAAGATAGGAGCCTTCTGTGGGTGACTGGAGCTTCCCTGCCTTTCCTGTTATTTTTTTCCTACTACTTCCAAATAATGGGACAGGATCAACATCTTTCTGGAAGTTCTCTGGCAGTTTCCAAAAGTGTTAAGTCACAATTAGACATGCAGTACCACACATCACAGATTTTTGGCCAGCCATAGGGGAAGATACAGACTTAATGTCTTTCTGTCTGAAGGGGTTTTCATCACTGCTCTGAACCAGGTATTAATTTATATCCCAGAAAGTGAATATAAAATAGTAAACATCAGAGCGGTATCATATTTACTTTGAATGTATAGCAATATGTATTACCTAGCAAGGTGCAGGACAAAGGGAATTCATGTCCCCTATACCGTACATAGTATCATTGTGCTAAGTGATTTCCAGATGTAACATCTAAATGTAACACAATTTTGAAGGTCATTATCATGGTCTGCTACAATGATGGTAGACGCCACACAGTCTTAAAAGAAGTATAAGCTACCAACAGACACTACGTTACCATTAGTAAGCAGTTTGGCTAATAGATTTCTGTGAAGACTAAAAATGGTAAGTGCTCTTTAGCCGTAGAGAGTCCAGTACTGTGGACAGTAAAGGTCAAAACTGAAATATCTGGCAGACTCAGAGACTGACTGCGTGTTGCCGTGACCTAATTCTATCCAACTTACTACAGAGACTTCTTTATCACAACCAGCAAAATGATTCAGTTACAACGGAAAAAAATCTGGTGATTTCTACAATTTCTCTCTTGTATAAGAAGAGAGAAAATAACATCTCTGAGCTGACTACCATCACCATAGTGAACTTGTATCACTATACAAATGCTATCCAGTGGCAGAAAACATTTCCTCACGCATCTTAAAGTGACTGTGATAAGCTAATTAAGTATTTTGTACTCTGCTAGATGATTGTCTGCTTATGCGTAAAGGAGGTTTCATGTCTCCAAGGTTGGCAGGATACATGTGCACACTTCAAATAATACCTTCTAACTAAGCAAACCCAAAGCTGCCTCTAGACACAAACTATTGCAGCCAGGCGGCAAGCATTGGCCTCCGGGCAAAAATGGAGGCGGCAATTGGTTTATGTAAGGAATTGAATCATATTGGTCTTAAGCCTTGAGTTAAGCTTTCCTCTAAAAATTGTGAAAGGAAAGATTGAATAGCCTTTCTTTCATTAGCTATTATTAATTGGCATTATTTCTGTAGTTCCACTGCCATGCACCTTTTTCCTTGGCTTTCAGTTTACCACTGAAAGGAATGGCTAAACAGAGTGTGGCATGGATCACCTGCCACCTCCTCCACTTTAGTGACAATTATGTGCAGCAAGTAGGGAACTGTAAAACAGTGAGATAAAAGAACAAACATAATATTTTAAAGACCAACACTGAAGATGCTATATCAAACCATGTAGATATAAGGGCTTACTTTGGGAGCAGCTGGGTTGGCAGCCCCACCTGCCTATCAATGTGTGCAAGGAGCTATTGCTTTAAACAGTCTGTGAGCTTTACTGCCATGGGGATGCCACATACATGTTCCACTTCCACGAAGAAAAGCACAAATGGCCTTGCTGGTTGCAAAACTATGGAGAACAGTTACCACTAATGAGGATTTGCTTTTTTTGCTTTTCTGTGAAAAAAGTCAGCAGACCTTTTTCATTCACAGGCACAAAAGAAAGAGTAGGGGAAAATGCTGACTTCCAGGCTCTGCAAATGCTAGCAGAAAACCTAGTCCAGTGACAGGTAATTTATTTACTGTCATTCTGTTGTGAAATCACCATATTATTTTCCCAACATTATAGGAGGACTAGATACTATGTGTTCAAGTGGCCTTAAGTGTAGAAATAAGCTGCCTTCAGAGGTCAATTAAACTGTCCCTGAACATGCCCATCATCTTGGTATATGAGAACCCATTAATACAGTGAAGGTGGGACGGAATTGGGAGGGATGAATTTTAGAAGACATTTAGTTGAAACTAATGGAAGGTAGGTACAAACCCTAATTGGATAACAATATGCTAAGAGTAATTATTAATGGACCACTGTCAAAATTGAGGGATCAATCAAGCAACATTTTTCTATCACGCTTGGGGCTATAGGAATCTGGCCCAGGTCCAGTTTCATTTGCAACCTGGATGATGGACTAGAGAGCGTTTCTATTAAATTTACAGACAACATGAAACTGTGAGGGACTGAAAGAATATTGGCTGACAGGACTAGATTTCAAAGTGATTTTGACATATTGGAAAAATACTCAGAAGAAGGTATGAGAGGGAATTCCGAGGAAGTGATGCAAAGCTGTACACTTAGGCCATATTTCCACAATATGGAAGTGTGAGATCTAGGCCATGTTTCCACAACCATAAGTGTGAGATCTGTGCATTGCTCAATCACCTACCATTACCACCTAGCTCAGTAGCAGATATAATGTTTTATGTCACCATTTGTAACCTATTACTGCATGAGCAACACACCACTTTCACCTCCACCTGGAGCAGCAGCAGAAGCAGCAGCAGCAGGCTGGGTATCTCCATGGAAGTGGCCAGAGAGTTGTGTGAAGAGGCATGGACCCATCAAAGTACATCACACACATCAAGGTGAGTACATTCAGAAATGAACAGTGCAATTGTACAGCAGTCAACGGTACTAAATCTGGGCTGCTGTAGTCCTGCCAACCCTCACTTCCCAACTGCATTTCCATCCTTTTCTTTTTGCTAGCACTGCTTCTAATGCAACCACATGCTGAGACAGTTCAGGGGGCTGACAGCTGGCTCCACAAAGAAAGTGATTATTTCTCAGCCAGCTCATCACATAATTCTGTGAGCTTGTGCAACGCAAGGGATAGGAACATGCATCTGGGGTTGAGGGGGACAGCAGGACCACAGCAGCCCAGATTCGACCAGCTTCAGGTACCATAGCACTGTAAAAAGAGAGGATTCAACTGAGACTTCTCTGTGAAGAATTCACTCTAGCCATGAAGATAAAGGGACTCTCCCTCCAAAACCATCTTGTCCCATGAGAAAAGAGATGTCTCATAGCTATGAGATGAGCTCCAAATATGGGGGGATTGGCTGTAGAAAATGTGCTTGATCACCTGAAGGCCAGAGGAATAGCCCTTAAAAGGAGGAGAGTCAGATCTCAGACTAACCTTAACAGGATTCTGCTTCTCTGCTGTCTCCTGCATGGTATTTGCAGGAGCAAAGAGGAGCAGATGGCACATGGCAGAAAGTGAGAAGCCCAAATGGAGCCATGGTCACCACCTGTGCCTGCCACAGCTTGTTCACTCACCTGGGATAAATGCAGGGGGGAAATTGTGCAGAATGCCCTGACCAACTATTTTATGCAAAATCCCTGACTGCTGCTTGCTGTGCTGTGAAATTATGCATACGCTGGAGTGAAAGCAATAAACAACTGTTTTCTGCAAATCTTGCTCCCAGTCTTGTTTTAATGGTGCTTGTCCTGCTTTGCATCCCAGCCCCCCAGCCTGTGCCAGACCAGGCATAGGGCTGGCACAGCCTATATCACAGAGGCTGTTATTTCATTGATTATTCCCAACACGGTCTTAATAGCCCCCAGAATTACTATAACAACTTTTCTGCTTGGCAAAAGAAAAGTGCAAACACAACCCAAATCTGTTAAAGTGTAACAGAATTTGTTAAAATGTAACAAAAGGTTGAGCTACACAAAGATAACTGCAGTTCTGAAAGACAGGGGGTGTATGGGCGACTGCAATGGTCTAAATCCCCAACTTAGCGTGTTGCATCATGTGTCCTGCTGCATCCATCCCTTCTAGAGACCCTTACAATCTGCTGTTCCTCAAAAGAAGGTATTTTTCAGCACTAGTAGGAATTTTGGTCTTCTGGGGAAATATATCAACAGCCATACTTAGGGTGAGGGTGGCATGGTGGAGGAAGCTATAGATACACAGAATGTGGCAGACAATGCAGTGGTCTCTTGGCCACTGGCACTAACTCTCCATCATCTGCTCTCACTTCAACAAAAGCATAGAAGACATGATCACCTGGACAGAATCCATAAGAGAGCAATAAGAGCAATTGGAGGTCTAGAAACATAGGAAAGATTAGAAGAATAAGGGCTATTTATTCTGTGGAGGAAAGGCGAAGGAAAGCCTCATAATAGTCTTCAAAACTTCCTAACGGTGAGGAATAGAGCACTGGAATAAGCTGTTTGCAGTGATTACACTCACTCTAAGTCTTTAGGAGCTGCTCAGACAAGGCCCCATGAGGAACGATGGTGGTACAATCTTGGGATGAATTGGTGGGCTGTGCCACCTCTGCCTAAATTTTTATGATTTTACAGTTAATACACATCATTGCATTTGCATCCTAGAGCAGGCAAACCAATAAAGAGATTCATTAGATATGAAAGAGGATTACAGGGATTTAGTTAAGAATATTGCTGTAATCAGAGTCCCCTCTTATTACACTGAAAGGATTCTTGCTCAGAAATCAGAGGCCCACACAACTCTGCAAGTCATACTTCAGTCTTCAAGTTATTATTTAATTGTTCTTTTAACTACCTTTATTATAATTTGTTTTAATTAATTTTACTCAAATAAAAAAGAATTACTCATATTTACCAAAATCAGAAGTATTTTATAACTTGTATAAATAGAATATGTTGCCACCTATTTGGGCACTATTCTGTGGATTTAATACTGCTAAACTACATTAAGTTCTTCAGCCAGCTCTTCTTAAGTCCTTCAGTATATTGCACCAACAAGTACACTCTGCAGAAATGCTTCCGGAATCACCCCCTGTCTTTTAAGATAGCATCATAATGGTTCCAGTAATTATTCTGTCAATCAAACCCATTTCACTGAACTATCTGCATGATCTGATTTGACTATAGAAAGTAATGATAACAATGAAATAGATGATCAGCACAGGAACTGCTTCAACAATCCCTGACTCCTCACTTAAATCCCTCTGTGGAAATGTTCATTTTGCTAAGGCTCTCTTCTTTTTGCTGGTCCTTTAGCAGATATCTGGTCCTTCTACTGGTGCACTTGTGTACCTGAATCTCATTGCTTGTTTCATTCCAACTGTCTGGGTGTGCTCACACAGTGCTACAAGGAGGAGGAAGCCCAGAAGCAGTCCGGGATGCCTCCAAAAGGACAGGCTGAAATGTTTTTTAGTGCTTTGCTACTGCTTATACTCCAGTGCTGGATGACAGTGTGGAATACAAGTTATGATCATCCGATTCCAGATTTTGTGGTGGTAAAATGAATCCTGGGAGAACAGACATCCTGGCACACTGCAGGTTTATTCTGGATCCTATTAATATTTCCTATCCTCTGCTTTCAAACACACACTATTATTGCCTTTTGATCCAAAAGGTTAGCCAGTTTTCTGGGTTGTGGGTGGATTGTTCCAGGAAGAAGGGGGAGCTAATATTGGGGCAATTACTGTGTTTCTTTCATTTATTTACAAAGAGGTTCTCTTTCTCTAAAGACAAGAAAAATCAAAACAATAGTACATAATTCTACAGCTCCCAGCCCCAAATCTCTCCCATCCAAAACCTGATTAAAAATCTCTTTTTCTGTCTCAGCTTTTTCTCAGATCACACTACCAGACTTCTGTGGGTGTGCCTTATTCCATATTTATTTATCCGAGTGATGTTTCTGCCTCCTTTTGCAAAGGCAAGCAAAAAAGCACAAAGCAATACCCAACAAATTCCTCTGCTGATATATGCTTTCTTTTGGGTGGAGCCTGCTGTTGTTTCAGCTGCTTTTTTCCACTGAAGTGTTTCGTAACTTCTTAATCTTAAATGAGGAATCCTATAATGCTCTATACATAACAACATACTCACCCTTGCTGAATGTGCTAAATCCTGATTTTTTAATGTAGTACAGGACTTCGGGCCAAGTGGAGAAGAATATCATAAAGCAATCCTTTCATTTTTCATCTGAATTTTCCAATTTGGAAACCAAGAGGTTTCCAATATGCTTAAATTAGCTTTGTAGATTGTACTTCCCTTGGTCTTTGTCTTCTGTTCTGTTTATTTATATTATTTTAGCCCCTCCAGCAACACTCAATAAATAATAATTTCCTTTCTGTTAAAATCTACCATTGTAAAATGTTTATTCCAATGCATGTTTACTACAGTTTTAGCTGGAAATCACCATCGCCACCAACCTGAGGAAGTTCTTAGTGCAGGCTAGTGATTGAGAATTTAACTCACAGAAATTAGGAAAATGAAAGCAAACGTGGCTACAGTTCAGCTATGTAGTATACACAATCCTGCATGAAATGGAACTCAAAGAATTTGCTATTTATATTACACATTGCATACAGATTCAAAATACTCTTAATATAATAGCATTTTTGATAAGCATATGACAGAAGAAGCCAACAGAAGTGTATTTCCAATTGATACTGAGTCAGTAAGTCTGATTCACCTTGAGGCTGATTTCCAGTTTGCAGACTCAACAGACTTCCCGTCCTAGTGGAAAAAAAGTTAACTGCATGTTTTTCCAACAGAAAACTCCTCAGAAAGAACAGATGAGATCTCAGGATTTTTGAGATTCTTAAAAAATTGATGTGTCCTGCCCATTCAAAAGATTTCTTAGTATTCTATTGGGCAGAATTGTTCTTTCCTTTTCTCAGATTGAAAATAAAAGTGCATTGAGAGATTTTATAGTAGAATGACTGTGGCATGCAATGTCTCAGCTAGCAGGTGACAAGAGCAACTTAGAAGATGAGCTTCCAGCCAGATATTCAGTCTTGCTATAGTCCACCTTTAACACGCTACTCATGCAGGCATCCATCCATCAATGCACTTTTACTACTGCCTCCCCATAGTCATACCAGTAAGTACATTTTCTTCCTTTGAAACAACACGCTTTACTGTATGTACACGTCTCATCTGAAAAGCTTTAAATCATCCTGGGACCTCCTTAACAAGAGAGACCCTAACACATAGTCTTTCTTTAAATCTTTGTTGGCAAGTTTCTCATGAGACATACAGTAAATTCACTCAAATGAAAAAACAGGTCATTCCACTGTACCTTGTCACTGAATCATTGCATACCTCCCATTCCTGTGCTTCAGATGCAAGTACTGTGTTTTGCTACTCCATTACATTTTAGCTATTTTCCTTTTATAAAGTGAGTCCAAAGCATCACCATATTAAAGTTCTCCACTTGTTCTGATGATAGGTTTTATAACTTTTTGACATAAATGAAAGTTTTGTTACAAAATGAGGTCATTAAAGGACTGCTATATTAGATCACTGAAGAGCTCATACAGTGCCTATTACACAATGTCAACTAGTAAAAGTGACCTGCCAGTAACAAACCATGACAACGGCAACAGTAATAATAATGATGCTTAGCTACCTCACAGTTCTTTGCAGTTTTCCACAAAAACAGCACTTTTCATGCAACTAGGAAGTCAGAACCTGCTAATAATAATTTATGAAAATGACATACTGTTTTGCAACAAACAAACATTATGTTAATGCACAAAGTCTAAACATTTTTTTGGACTAGATAATTACCCCCACTGTACTTCTGGAAAGGCAGAATTATACAAAGAAGAACTGCACTGGTTCAGACATATGGTCAAATAGTGGCACAACTGAGACCTGTGCTTGTGGGAACACTTTATTATTGCTGTAAAATAACAAAAATTTGTGGTAACATGTGACAGAACCTTTCTTCTGCAAAGTCCTATAACATTGTTCTCATTCTCATTCCTAGAGTTTTCCAGACAGTGATTGTAGTCTACAGCAGAGCTGAGCTAGCATCACACAGCACCAGGGAAAAACAGAGGATTATAACAAATAATGCACATAAGCTGTCACAAGGAACTTAGAATGAGGATAGAGAGAGGTTAAGCACCAGCAAGAGGTCATTTTGTGTAAACAGAAGTGGAGAGCACTGAATCTAGTCAGCTGATTATTTATCTCGTATTAAATTTTGCTTGAACATTTGGCTGTGGGATACAAAAATGCTAATGTGACTCTGTGGATATTCTTGAAAGCATAATAAATTTGAAGAGTAGATAGATAATCTCATAGAAATAAATACTTTGGACCATGCTAAAATGGCACTCACGACAATACCACTTAGACATTAGAGATATTACAATAATTGGTTTCATGTAAAACAGATAGCTAAAGACATTGGATTAGTTCCCAGAAGTGTGCTAGAATACATCATTGAAGATGGGTTCTTTAATTGAATGCATATAGGAATAGATATAACAACTTGAGCCATACACAGTATGTCACAAACCTTAACAATTACGGCTACATTTCATTTTGCACACCATCCCTTCCCCATAAAATAGCTTGTTTCAAATTCAAAGGTATAGAATCCAATCTATTTGCTTAAGTGGAGTTTTATATTCTTTGAGGAAGGAAACACATCAGCCTGCTTTTTACTGAAAAGAACCTACTACAGTCCTGGAGCAATATAAATAATAAATCACTCCCTTACACATTTATAAAGAATCTATCAGTATGATACATATTTAACATACATGCACTATAAATTTCATTATATATGTATGTGAACATTGACTCCACTTTCTGGGTTTCCATAAATTGTTGTATATAACTGGTTTATAAATATGGGCTAAGTATTTTTATTTTAATGTTCCTTTTTTTTTAGTACATTTATAGAAGCTGAAAAACTGTTTGCAGCTATGTTTATTCTTTTCCTACTTGGGGAAAGTGGTATCTCTACGTTTTTTTAAAAGAAGCTGCCAATATCTAGACTGTTTTTTTGATTAAGTACAGGAAATGAAGAATTTTCATTGGTAGAGTGTACCTACCCTGTTCTGATTTTGCAGTGGTACATGCAGAAATGTAAATACAGAACTACTCAAAGCCAGAAGGCCCACAGACCACTGTGATCAAATAATCAGACATCTTGCATGAAAGAACTTCCTCCATTTTTTTTTTTTTCCCCCCAAAAAGATAGGTATCATAAAGCGAATAATCTCTACCTTCAGCCAAAATCAACGGTGCACTGTAATGGCTCTCTTATGAGAGTTATCATAAGACAATAGCTTTGGAAATAAAGTGCTGTGTTGTCTGTTAGTATAAAGATAATAAAAATATGTGAATGGAAATCATGTGACTTCCTTGGAATGTTATATTAAATCTCTTGATTGACTCTCATAAAGTGCTTTCAAATTACTGCGCTAATTCTTTTCCCTTGGTTAGAGGGTTACTCAACAAGTTTTCCAACATGTAAAAAATGCTTCAGAAAAAGTTTGAGCTGCTTTCAAAATGGCATATGTGCTTTGAAGCATATACTGGAATTCATTATAAGTTTTTGCAGAATCTATTATTCTCTTAGAGGACAAAATCAGATTGTAAAGCCATAAATGTCAAGTTAGGTTGCTTGCAGTTTGCACCAGAGTAGCCTCACTTCAGAGGTGTTCAGAAACCACACACTCCATTCACAACTGTGGAAACTGTGGTTGCTCTGTTTTTCTGAAATGAATTTCAGACTGTGTTACATGATTTATACTGTTAATCTAAACCTAAATGAATCACACAGAAATAATGATCAAAACTTGCTTTTTTAATTCATGAAGATGAGTGAAACTGAACACTTAGATTTGGGTGTGTAAGTTTAACAAAAATACTGTTCGGATATTTTTAATTTAGGCTAGGAAAAGCTAACACTCAACTAATAAGCTGAGCTCAGAGAGCCTGAATCTCCTGGGCAGTCCCCCTGTTGGTCCCAGGAGAGAGTGGATTGCATCAGCTCTCAATCCAGTGAAGATAGTCTCCATGACATGCCGTTCATGCACATGGCAAGTATGGGCCAAATTCTCACGCTCAGTTTACTCTGACCCATATGGGCAGTCCAGTTGTGTGAAGCCAGATTTTCTTCATGTACCGCTACTTGGGATGCTAATGCAGAGGAATTAAGGGGCTGACTTAGGCTCCTTACATGCATCACAATAAGCAAATGCACTGCATACAAGCACTACTGCATTTGAATTCTTAACGGCAAGTCAGTTGTTAGTATTTATTTTTTTATTTCCTTCATACGATCCTGTAAATGTTAATGTTAACATAAATAAAGGATTTTAAAAATTATTCTTTTTAATCAGATAAACTTACTAGCTAGTACACACCAAGCAACATGCTGGCATGTGATTTGTTTCTTTTCGTTGATAGCTCATAGCTTTTTGTGCCAAGGCATGAAAAGTTCATTACTTACGGCACAGGGTATTACATCTCCTTGGATTCTAAGCATCGGAATTTTCTTGATGGACTATTTAAACCATTTTTGAGGCAGCAATCTCTTTTTCTGTTATTTTATGGCACATCATGATTATGTCCCTTTTTCTTCCTATCTAGACTTTAACAATGGAATGTTTTCTCTTTTTCCTCTGCGTACTGATGATACATTCTTTTAGCCACTGAGAACTGTGTACTCATTACCACATTTCACTACCTTTTATTAGATAGCGACACCAAAAGAGACTGGCAGATACCTTAAGAGAGTTAGTACAACTCTGCTCAAACACAAATAAAGCTGATGTAAAAGGACTGAACTTCGTGGCTTCCACAAGTCTGTACATTTCTACTGAAGTTCGTCACTGTCTGCCACTAATCCTACAAAGCTTGGTAGGGATCAGCTGCTGATAACACCAATGAAAGAGGGTCTTTGTTATAACACTCTTGGGTTTTTGTACATATTGAAGACCTTGTAAGCCTTATTCAGATTGTCTGTTACTTACCAAACATTAACAGTCTATATAATTCAGTGCTTCTGTATTTTTCTCTTTGTTTTTTCCTGTTATTTCCATTAATCACAAATGTTTTTATTTACAATTCATGCTTATGGTTTAATTCTCTATCCACCATAAATGTCTCATAAATAAACATTTGATTTTTTTGGCCTTCTCTTTAGTGGCAAAATAATGATTGAATTGATAAAGTTCAAAGCTAGAATGTTTTGCCTGTAGTGGATTTCTTATTACCATTATAAAAGTTATCTTCAAAGAGTTAAAGTAAGTTAGTTATCCCAATCCTCCCTGTTTAATGAAATTATTTTGTTTCCTTAAACTGTGTTTAATAAGTAATAAGGGAGACTGGAAAATTAATATACATTTTGCTGTATTGATTTAGTTTTAGTTCATTCTGTTTTCTCTCTGAAGTCTATAAGCCTGCAGGTCCTATCTATCTAATCTATTCAGGCGGATCTTTCTACTGCCTAAGTGCCTCTGCTTCTTCTTGAAACAGCCTCAGAGATTATTTAAATCCTTATGCTTTGCTTTTTCAGCTGTTTGCCTTTTCCCACATAATTTTATTATGTACTTCAAAACATTATAATTGTGCTCTAAGAAACTCCATTATCATATCAGGTCTAACTTAACATTGAACAGCATTATCCAAGTATAGTCCCTGCATCCATTGTCCTGCAACCGCAGGAACACTGCCAGACCCTCCCATGAATTCTCAAAGTGCCTGGCAGCAATTCCGTACTTAGGACTGCATTTTAAAATGGATAGCTACTAGTGTTGGAGTGTAATGACTTAGTAATAGGCTGTGCATAAACAGGTAAGATGCAAGCAAAGTCAAGACTGTAGTGCTATGATAAATGCAATGAGGGCAGACTGCATAATTATTTAGATGACAGCATAGGAAATATAATGATGTGCTTAAAACCCACAAAATGCTAAATTCAAGCCTACAGAGTGCAGGGCCACTGTGACAGAAGCAGCTAGGTTTAGCAAAGTGAGGTGCCAGCCATAGCATTAGTTAACATATTTAGGATGAGCCCAACAGTTTGGGAGAGATCCACATTCAAAACCAGGCTCCTGAACATGATGCCAAGAGGGAAAGGATGAAGAACCAATCTCTGTATATCAGTCTCTCTGGGTATCAGACATAAAGAGATGGGTAAGCATATCAGCAGTTAAACTGAACTACAGTACAGGGATTGTATTGACCAAAGTACTTTTTGTTTCATTTTTCTCAAAGGAAATGAAAATTGTCTTCTTAGATTAATTTTGGTTTTAAATTGGAATCAAAATGTTTCACTTTCAGAAGCTAAATACCAAGAAAGGGAGGTTAGACTCATAGAACTGGTACAGAAGATGCTGCTGTTTTTGAAGTCCAATGATTACAACATTCTTGTAGTCATTCTCAAATTCATTGTCTGTCTTACAGGACTTTAAAACACAGAGTACATTTAGTAGTGTATATTAGTGTGCATTAGTACACTGTCCTATCTCCCAAAGTGTGCTTATGCATTTTCTGCAAGACTTCAGGAATTCAAAACCTATGCCAGGGACTGTTCTAACAACTTAGCAGTATGGCTGATTGCACTCCAGGACCCATGCTGTATTTTTGTACCTTTAACTTACCACTACAGATGTGAAAAGGTGTCCCTCTCAACGGAGATGCACCATGCTCTGTATTTCAGTAGAGCTGTTCTCAGTCTTGCCTACTGATTCTGTTCAGTTGCATCAATTACGTAAACATTTTCTGAAAAAGAGGGACAATGTCTCAAGTCTAGAAGGCAGACAACTCACCTAAGCCATAAATTTGAATTGTTAACTTCTGTATCTCAAGACAAACTCCCTGATGTAAAAGAAAAATTTCCAAACTCTCCAGATGTTGACTGACTATTAAAGGAAACTTAAGACAGACATATTCACAATCCTAAATCCACTGCCCACCAGTCTGTAAGTGCTTCCTATTTGATAACTCCATAAAATCAGACCCACAATTGAATCGAAGTTTTGTAACTAAAATCCTGATACACAAAGCACAGTCTGAAATGGAAGATGGAATGTTTGCACCAATACTACCCTGTAAAATCATCCACAGAGACAGCATCAAGGTCAAATCAACCAACTCTGATTAATCCAATGAGAAAATATCCCTACATCAAATGTCAGACACGTACACCCACACTCATCTCAGCCCAAGGTTGCTAGCCACTCAAAACCTGCCTTCTATACTGTGTGCTTTAGAGAAGCCTGGCTGTTGTGATGTGCTGCCTCAATTCCCTTTCCCCAAGCAGGAGCAACTGAGATAGGCAATGATCACACTCTTGAATAATCGCTACTTCTGCCTGTGGCCAGTATGCAAGAACACACGAGTGAAAATATGACATTAATTCGAGTTTTAATGTTCTCTGCACTGCAGGGAGAATGCACTGCATGGCCTAAAGCTGATCTGCCTTCTGAGTCTTCTCCAGTCTGCTACCCCCCAGCACAGAGATGGCTGGCAATTCACTGTAGAGATGAGATGAAGTTTTCCTTTGTCCTCCCAAGAGCTGCCAAACTCAGTGGACAGCTCAGCTCTAGTTTTAAGCAGGTGTCACAAATACAGTTCATCAGGTGGTCCTGCATTAGCATGACTCATCCTGTAGGATGGACCAGACAGGTTACACTACTCCTTCATCTTCACCCTCTTCCTATTTTCACCACTTCCTCCTCTTCTTCACCTCCTGACCTTTCTGAAAGACCACTTCCTTGCTATCACACGATTCAATGCTACTGGCTATTACCCCTCAAACTCTGGTACAAGTTCTGTGAGGTGCTTCAGATCACACAAGTCCATTTCCAAGAAGGAGCTGGGCAGTCAGGCTGGGAACTCCATGCGAGAGCCTGAGGCTTGGGCTGCCATGCGACCCTTGGGAAATTGGCCAAGGCAGAGGAGACAGGCTTGATATTTGCCTCAAGTTGATGCCTCACACTCCACAATCTCACAGTAACATAGTATAATAAATCAGGTGTCATCACCATTCTGACACTGTGATGGCTGGTAAAGCATCTCCTTGCTGGGACGCCTTAGAAGCACAGAGAGTAGGCCATATCCAGAGGACAATCTAATCCTAATTTTTGTCCGCTCCCAGCCTTCACTCTCAGTTCCCCTTTCTCCAGCAGTTAACTCTTGGGCTGAAGCTTGAATCTTGTACTTCATGCTAATGTATTCCATGTTCCAGTATGCCATGTACTAGAAGATAAAATTAAGAAAAAACAAATATGGATGGAAATTTATTAAAAGTATGAGTAACCTCAAAAGATAGCCAAAAAAGGTTTGTGGCAATCAGATTCAGAAGTGAGAACTGGGACTTTCCATTGACAAAGGTCAGCAGTCAATTTAACTGTGCGTAACCAGCAGACATTTGTGTTATGTTGCTTTCCTAAGATAACTTGCCTAGGTAAGACAGTATTTCCTCACTGACTATAAAAGAAAGAGCTCTGCTCTGAGACAGGGTTCTTCTTGCACTGGACTCATACCCTACAACAATTTTCACCTAGAGTTGTCCTAGTATTTTTTACAAATTTGTGAAAACTATGTAAAATTTCCTCCCTGATAGTCTGGGCACACCTTAGCGATCCCCAAGAAAAATTTACAGGTTTTGACTATAAACTTTTTCCTCTGTCATTATCAGTCAATACTGACTGCAAGTCAGCAGTGTGCTCTGGCAGCCAAGAGGGCAAACTGCATCCTGGGGTGCATCAAACACAGTATAACCAGCTGGTCAAAAGAGGTGATTATCCCGCTGTATTTAGCATTGGTGCAGCCTCACCTTGAGTACGGCGTGCACTTCTGGGCCCCACAATTTAAGAATGACGTGAAGGTCCTTGAATGCATGCAGAGGAGGGCAACAAAGCCGGTGAAAGGGCTGGAAGGAATGTCCTGTGAGGAGCAGCTAAGGACTCTGGGTTTGTCTAGTTTGGAGAAAGGGAGGCTGAGGGGCACGACATTGCTCTCTACAGCTTCCTGAGGAGGGGAAGGGGAGAGGGAGGTGCTGATCTCTTCTCCCTGGTACGCAGTGATAGGACACATGGGAATGGTTCAAAGCTGTACCAGGGGAGGTTCAGACTGGACACTAGGAAGCATTTTTTTTATCGAAAGGGTGGTCAAACACTGGAACGGGCTTCCCAGAGAGGTGGTCGATGCCCCAAGCCTGTCAGTGTTTAAGAGGCATTTGGACAATGCCCTTACTAACGTGCTTTAACTTTTGGTCAGCCCTGAAGTGGTCAGGCAGTTGGATTAGATGATGGCTGCAGGTCCCTTCGAACGGAAATATTCTATTCTGTTCTATTAATATGGTCATAGTGCTGCGCTATACAAACTATGTCTTCTTGGTATGACTTGAAGAATGACCTTCTCCACAGAATCCTTCCTGCCTGAGAGCCTCCTGAGGCACAGGTTGGCTCAAGTTGTACAGATTCCATAGGCTCTTTCCCTACTGTTCAGAGCTGCTGTAAGTACTTCCCCCAGGAGGATGACAAATGCCAAACTAGCTGAGTACAAGTGTCAGGAGCATTTGCAGAGCAGGACCTTGCTCAGGCAGAATTCAAGAGCAGAACCATGACCTCTGAAGGGGGTTCTTTTCTGCACTGCCTAGGGCCTGCCATGTCCCTCATCACCAAGCAGTTGTCCTGCAGAGTAAACTAACATTTCCTACCACTTTCCATGGATTTCTGATCATCAGCCGCAGCCAAGCAACCAATGCAGCAAAGGATGGCCCCTGAAAGGCATCCAAGGCAGTTAGTTCATCACTGCCAGATATTCCCATTCAAGGCAGGTGATCTAGCATAAGTTTGAATAGGTGAGGACTTCACCATACAAGGATAGACGACTTCAGGCTAGAAGACTTATTTTTGTTTCTAAATGTATTCTCCACTTTAAAGGTCATCATATTTTATTTAACAGATATTCATGAAGTACATAATCACATATGCTTCACTCTTGATTGGAAGCCTGACTCTGGGAGATGAAATAGTTATGCTCTTTTGTTAAATTCTACTTTTTTTTGAGCCATGCTTCATTGCAAAGGGGAAACTTTGAATTTCTATGCTTCTTTTCCATGTTAAAGCCCGGTGAACTTCAGTCTTATTTCCCTTTTTTGACAGTCTCTCTTTCTCTGTCCTGCTTAGGCCCTAGCCAGATGAAATTGCATTTAATTTCTTAGGGTTTCATAGTATTCTAAGCTGTCTTTTTGAAGAGAGACCACTTTCTAGTTTCCAAATTCCAGTGGGGCAACGGAGCACTGTTGTTTTCTGAACTGACTTTCAGGAGTCTCTCCTTGACAGCAAATTTATGAGAGAAATAAAAGTGCTTTGTGTTTGACAACTATAGAGGCTTTTTTTTTTCTCTTTCTAAAAATTCTTGAATTTGAGAACATTCTTCTTGTCTCTTCACTTTGTGCCCATGGGAACTAATGTCTCTTCATTACTAAACACAATTCAGTTGACTTCCGTGTTAAGTCCTGTCACCTGAAACTTTGCTGATTCTGGGACCGAATTGTAATTCTGTAATTTCTAAGAAAAGAAATCGTTTTATCCCAAGTGCTAAGGTGATCCCTCCATCATCAAGAAACTGATGCAACAGAGAGCAGTCTACTGAATATGGTCTGGTGAGTGCAAAAGTGGCCCATAGACTGCTGATCTTGACTATTTTCATTGGTGATCTGGAGCTGTAGGATCAGAGTAAGGTCAAAAAGGCATGTCTAGGGAAAGGCGGTCTACCTCCACTGTGTTATCTTCTTTGGGCGCAGTTGAGCTGCTGACAGGAAGGATGTGGTTCAGGGTTAGGTTTGACAAGTGACCCTCCATGCTGTGCTTGTTCTTGCGAATATTGTGATTGCAGTGGTGTTTACGATTGCCTAAGCACTAGAAAGAGTCTCCCTCTCCTCATGTTACCTGAAAGGTTGTGGCAGTTAGGGATAATGATGAAGGGTTGATGTAGCAGGCCATCCAGGAGAAACACAATCTGTACAGCATGCATATTAGAAGAACCTTTCTGGGACTGTAGCAAGATAACTCTTCAGCAGCCAGTATCCCTGAGGCTTTCCATGTGATGCATGTTCTAGAGATGGCCCAGGGGCCTGCAGCTTGATCCACACAACACCATCCAGCCTGAGGCGCCATGAGCGGGGAAGCACTTGAGGGCATCTTGAAAGGGCCGTGCAGCCATACTCAGTCTGATCCACTGAAGTGAACACTGGATTCCAAAAACCTGAAACATTCTTCTATAACATACAGGAGTACGTACATTCATCCAGGGCATACCTTACAAATACTGTGACCATAAGATACTATTACCAAATTGAAATTAAAAAACCAGTGCAGTTCTGCCAAACCTCAGTAAGCAAAATTCCCATTACACTGAAAGGCGTACAGACTCAGTCCTGTCCAGTTTCACCCTTGAAGTAGCATACTCCATCCCTACTGGCTAAAATAATACCTTTGGAGAGTTTTGAGAGAAACAGCACAAAATTCCAACACTCTTCTCTGTGTTTTCTTTCTGGCCTTTGTCTACATGCTACCACTTCAGTTGCAGGTGTTGTTGTTACTATTAATACTAGAGAAAATAGATCTTTGTAAATTCTCCACAAAAGTCTGTAAGAGCAATACAAGGGAACATGATTACATTGTAGGAGTGGGAAAAGCATGGACTTGTAACAGAGGTTCCCAAGTAGGCACTTCGAATTGCAAAAGGACCTTAAAAATATACTTTTCTGAACGAACTTTTTTAATTTGCAGAATTTGCACTTATTTGTAGAAATAACTCTCTAGAAATATACATAAAACAGCAAGTACATTTTCAAATAGGAATTATTTTCAACAGAATAATGCCACGAGTTCATTCTCAAACAGCAGACACACTTGCTCTTCTAAAGCTGCTACATGCTGTAATCGGTATCATTAAAACAGGAGATAGACCTCCAAAATCATAGGAGAGACTTAAAAATAACCAAATATCTGCTGGTTTGGGGTTTTGTACCTTTAGAAATCATGAGACGCCTTTCTCCAAAACTGTGGGAACTAATTTTCAAAAGTGGCATCTGTTTTGAAAGTGTTTATCTGAACACTGAACACCAGGGATTGATACTTTTAAGACTTGGGATAAAACAACAGGATCCAGCAACAAGGCTTATCACACAGTTTTACTTATCTGCTGTGACTTATATGTACTACATAAATTTCTGAGTTTAACATCTACCTGACTGTCAATTGTCATCCAGTAATTAGCAGCTGACAGTCTACATTTATTTCCATGTTTATTTTTTAAGTTCAAAGATAAGCAATAAGGCTAATGAGATTTTCTATGAAATCTCCCTCAAATCACCTTTAATAGAATTAACACATACACCTCAGAATCCTTGTAAGTGCTGAGTATATACAAAGGAGGCCAAGAAAAAATGTCTCCTCAAACTATGTGAAGCTATCAAAGAAAGAAATTCTGTGAAAAAAGAATCAAAGAAAGATAGACAGAGCAAATGCTATGAAACAATCTGTTATTGAGCTAGTCAGTGAATGACTAGCTGTGGGAAATGACATGACTGCTGTAGGAAAAAATAATTCCTTACACATTTTGAATCCTATCCCAGGCAGCTGCTTGAGGGATCATCAAATATGCTAACTGGCTCATCGTGTTCTCCCCCTGCTATTCTCACAACTCCTTTAGCATGTCCTTTCATTAAACAGACCTTAACTTTTGCCTCTGTTTGATCCATGACATTAACCTCCAACTCTGAACTGTTAAATTTCAAGGACACAAGGTATTGTGCGCTTTCTCTCACACTGACCCTCATTCTTATAATTCCCCCTTAAACGTCCCAATCTATCTCATAATCCCGCTTGTAAATCGCTCTTAAAATGTCTTAAGAAACATTTGGGCAACAGTGTGTGAAGACCACAGACTATCATACAGACCAATAATGGTCCAGTATTTCCTTATATTCATTCAATTGCCTTTCCATCAGCTAATTTTAGATGCTCAGATCTCCAGAGGCTGCCTTATTGCTCTGTGTTTGTATAGCAAGTGGTCCTTGGTTTGGGTTCTTACTTACTGGCAGTGATGCAAATAAATATTTTGACATACAGATAAGATCTCTAAAGGCTCAAAAACCAAGAAAAGAAGAAAACTAGTTATTTTTTAAATCTATTTTACTATTTTTCAGGTCTGACATGTTTTTAACAACACTGCCTGATGAAACCATTAACGCTGGTTTAAAGTCAGGGTAGGAAGAAATGTTTGTACAAATCAAGTGTTTTGATTTTCGTATCTTCTGCAAGGGAAAGAGACCTGAACCCTGATATATCTCACCACTTTATGGAGTTGTAGTATAAGCATATCCACAAGACTAGAAGCTTTTCAGCAGAGCAATATGCAGAGCTTGGATCTTTGGAAGTATTTTTGTTATTTATTTCTCTTTAGTAGAAGACCTCTAACTTCATGACTGGGTGAAAGAAGACAGTGACATTTTATCTAGCATTAATTGCAGGTAAGAAAGAGAGAAAGGAGTGTCCAAAGCCAGAGGAGAAGGAGCAATGGTGAGTAAGCAAGCAGGAAAAAACTAGAGACAAAATAGTACCAGATCCCGCATAAGCAAGCCTCATTCACAGCTATCTCATTATTGAGCCATTCCACTGCAACACTTCTTCACAGATGTGAAGAATGGGGCTGGATGCTGAAAGTGTCACTCATAAATACCTAGAGGCTAGAGTGGACAGGTAGATGAGCCAGTATGATACTGGGACCAGAAAGTCTAATAACACTCTTGAATGTAACAGTGAGAGAGTAGAGAACCAGGATAATAATTTACTGAGGTGTTAGAACTATAAAAATGATGGAAGGGCTGAGAAAACATCCTTTCAGTGAGAGACGCAGGACTCGCACACACTAATAAAAGTGTTACTGCAGAGTAACGAGTTGCCACATGTCAGTTGACCCACAGTCACCATCTGTGTACTCAATCTTGGTTTGTGGCCAATGCAAAGCAATTCAAATTAGCTTTGCCCTCTTTAAAAAACGGGGAGTTGATCAGCTTGGTTTATCAAGAAACAAAACTGAGAAATTATTTCGTTACAGTGTACAAGAATGTTCATAGGGAGAAAAGTCTGAGTACTGAATAGCTCTTTAAGCTACTGAAAAAATTGTAATAACATGCAATAGCTGGAAGACACAGTAATCGTGACTAGCCATTGCCATAAAACACTAACAGAAGCAGTGGAGTCTCCAAACTGCTGAGTCTTTATAACAAGACTAGATGTCTTCCAGAAGGTTCACCCAAGCACAAATCTTTAGCTTCAGAAAAAGGAGAGCTGAGTGAAATGCGCAGTCTGTCAAGCAAAAAGGCCTAGCAGTTTCATTGGGATGGCAAATTTTTGAATCTATTAAGTTAAAGATCAGAAGATATCACTGCAATCACCTAACCTAACCTGATGTGTACATATGGTCTACAGAATTTAAAGATTCATTGCATGACGATACTGTCTTAGCTGTATATACTCCAACATCAAACTGAGGAAGCAAGCACTAGTTACTACATTGGTATGCTGCAGATTCAGACCACACCTGATAGAGCTGTTGCAAAAAGTAAAAATCCAGTACTATTTGCCTTTCAGACCCCAAGTTTTTCATCCCCTTCAAAATTTCTAAATAAATATGCCACATTGGAAGATATGATAGTTTAAGAATGCTAGTTTGGGTGTTAGCGTGATAAGTATTGCTCTAAAGGTATCACCATCAACTGATAAAAAATGAAGATGTAACATCACACATATTTTTAGCAAGAATGAATATTTATACTCAACCTGGTCACAAATATACTCATTTATTATGTGACATACAAATACAGACAAGAAGTTTAATGCATTAGCACCGGAACAATTTATACCTGTACATGCCCCCTTAACTGAAACATTGCACAAGTCTTCAGGGGAAGAGGGGTTTATAATACAAAATTATATGGAGACAGGAGTTAAAAGCAAAATAATGGTAGCAATTTTTATTAGAGAAAATAAAAAACAATTACAATGGAAAAACTAGTAAGAGTTAGAATAAGGAAAGAACACGCAGATAGTCACTACTCATTCATCTGCTTTGCTGCAACCAGTAAAATAAATATGGTTGACAAGCTTCATCATTTGTGTTAAAGGAGAACTTCGTGTAACAGTAACAAGGATTGCAAAGGGCAGTAACAGCTGGGTAGGCCTGCAGTTATTTATTTGGACATTTTACAAACTGCAGCAAAAGAGTACCTGCTTACTCATCTGAATTCCCTAGAGAGTTTTAAATCACAGTAATAAAGAATCACTTATAGAAAGCTAGTAACTGTATCACCAGAGCAGAGTGAAAGAGCCACAGGAGAGTTTCTGGGCCAAAATACAGACTTCCAAAGCTTTCTGCACTAACAGGCTGGAAGTCCTAAGGGCTTTGAGGCCAAGAGAAACCACCGCCGTGGATCATCCCCGTATTCCAAAGGCAAGCATGCACCATGCCCGCTCGGTGACACCTTGCCAATCCTTCTTCTGCTGCATCAGTCATGAACGCCACTACTGGGGCTGAGTTTTGCACTTTCTGCCTCGATTAATCCTTGTGGCTTTATATTAAAGAACAAAGCGTCTCCTCCTCTGATAACAACGCTTCCTCTTCGACTACAGAAAAAGCTTTCTAAGAACTTAAACATAAACGTTACTTAGCCTAAATGTATTTTTGCACGGACCTCTTGGGAATGACAGCATTTCTCAACTTAAGCTCCCTTGAAACTAGGCAGTGAACTCATAAAAAAGATTAAATTGTCGAAATATAGATTATGAACTGTGAGGGAAGAGACTGTCCCTGCCACCTCTGGGTAGCGACGGAGGGGACAGTACAGAGACCTGTCCTGTGGGCTTCCACCTGTCCCTCCTTGCATCAGGTAGGCATCGCACCTCACCTTCCCCTGCCCTTGGGTTCTTGTTGCTGCTGTTAAACGCGATCTTAATTACACGGCTGGATTTGTTCTGCCTGTCCCTGCGATTACCCAGCCAGTGCCTGCCGTTAGACCCGCGCCGTTTCCCCCACGTCTGCCCGCTTCTCTCTCCCTGGCGGGGCGCGGGAGGGAAGGAGCCGCCATCTTCTGAGGACGGGCGCCGGGGGGCGAGTGCGTGGCTGCAGGTTTCCTCCGGGTGTGGGGAGANGCCCCACTCATCCCCGCCCCGCCATGCCGGACCAGATCTCCGTGTCGGAATTCGTGTCCGAGACCAATGAGGATTACAAGTCACCTACCGCTTCCAACTTCACCACCCGGATGGCCCAGTGCAGGAACACGGTGGCGGCCATCGAGGAGGTGAGCCTCGGGAAAAGAGGCGCGGTGGGGCGGGGAGCGGGCTGCGCAGCCCCCTCTGGCCTGGCTGCCCGCCGCCGCCGCGGCGGCAGCAGAGAACAAGGCGCTACCGGCGCTGGCTTCTGCCGCTCCCTCTCCCCGCCCGGCCCCGAGGAGCGCCCTCGGCTGCCGCCGAGAGGAAATGGGGCTCGCCCGGGTGGCGAGGGGAAAAAAAGGAAAGGGGGGAAGGGCTGAGGTGCTGCTGCCCCCCGGCCCGCGGGGCTCGCGCTCCACCCGCCTCCCCGCTCTGAGCTCGCCCCTCCGCGCACGGCGGGGCAGGGCCGCCGGCCGTCCCCCACCCCCGCTTCTCTCAGCCTGGGGTCAGGGGAAGCCCGAGCTCTCGCTTCTCTCTCCTCCTGGCGCCCGAGGAGCCCTGAGCCGGTCGGGTCCGTCCGCCCTCTCTCCTACCTGGGGGGGAACTTGAACTCTCCCGCCTCCCGCCTTTGCCCCTTCCTTTACAGCGACACCTGAACCGCCTCGGCCCCGTCGCCCTTCCTTCCCGACCCGCCAGCTGCCGTGTGGGGCTTGGGCCCTGGCAACCCTGGCCGTACGGAGTGTCCTTTCCCCTGTGTGTGTGTGTCTGCCTGCCTCCTGGCACAGGTGGGATTTAATCTTCTTTCCAGTCCTCGCACATAGAAATTTAAACACCCTCCCCCCGCCTCAGGCATAAGCTTTAAGGTAGCCTTCCCTTAGGAACCGCTTCTCGAGGGCTGTGAGGCGATACCTGCCCTTCCCGGGAGGCGAGAACACGCCGCCCCCGAAGCGGCGCCGGTTCAGCCTCCCCTTGGTGCGCGGGAGCCTGAGCCCCCCCTGATTTGACTCCTCTTGGACAGCCTGGGCTGCGGATACTTCGTGTAAAACGCTTTTGTCTCGCGAAGAGAGCTGTTTGTTTTTCTTTCTTTAAAGATACTCGAAACGTGCTGTTGAACCTGATGGTAAGAGCCCTCCCTACCACGGAGGGTGGCTGCCAGCACTGGGGAGAGAGAGACTCTTTTCCCTTCTGTTTCAAATCAGAGGGAAATCTGGGACAGGTCTGAACACAGTGAGAGCACATTCCACATCCCAGTCATATACGCACAATGAAATGAGAAGCGTCTGTGTATCTTGATTCCTCTAGCAGCTTCTCTGAAGTAACTTGGGTGGGGGGGAATCTTACTTGTGATGCAGATTAATTTTCTCCATCTACCTGTTAACATCAGTTCTTACAGTGTATGTTTAGTTGATTTGTTTTGCAGTAAGCATATTTTTTAAAAAGAGCCTCTTCAGCAAAAAGAATCTTGTCAGTAGTTCATGTCCCCTCTTACAAAAGAACTGCCACTAGCAATGGATTATTAACGTGTCTTAAGTGAACAAAACCCAGGTTAGGTGTTTAAACACCCTTTTCAAGATTTTCCTGTTTTGCCAGTTCCCAAAACCACTAAAGCAAGAAGCTGAATTCAAAATAATCTGCACAGAAGGAATTACTGTTTTGTTCCTGAGGTAATTTTCTTCCCTGCAAGCTTGCACTTAAATGCCTGGGTTTAATTATACCTTATTAACCTGATAGTCTTGAGATTAACAACTCTGTATTTCTAAACAATGTTTATAATAGTGAATTATTTTAGTTGTAAGGTAAAGCTGCCTCACAACTGATTAGCACAACATAGAAGTTAGTGTAACCATTTGGGTCAAAAGTAGTTTTGCTAGATTTAGAAATTTTTATTACAAGTCTCACAAAAATTGGTCTTTCTCTAAGCCTCCATTTCTAAAGCTGTATGGTTGCAAAAGTATCATATAGTTTCTCAGAAAAAACATGCAAAAAAGTTTTTTTTCATTTTCATGTCTGATGATACAAAATCTATATACAATGGCATGAAATTCATAACATATTTATCTTAAGGTCTTTTAAAGATTCATCTCAATAAATTGCATCTTGACAACCTTTTTTTACGTTAGGAGAATGATACACATTTAAGAATTTGAATATGGTGGATTCCTTTCTTACTTAATGTGTCTGCTTGGCATTTGTTTTTGTGTCAGATCTCTGATACACTGCTGTTTGATTTTTAAAGAAACTCAATCAGTATGTTAAATCGTTGTATCTCTTCATATTTTGGATATTAGACACTGTCTGCTAGCTTAGGTACAAAAATTATCTTTTATGATAATGATAAAGAATGTGCCTAGTGTCTTATAGATAGAAGTAAAGTTTGCAAGGCAGGACATGAGAGCTTGCACTGGCTATAGCTGTTCTTAATAGTATTGATCTATGTAGCACTTTTGGCAAAATATCAGCAGTTGCTGCCTGTTTGTGCTGCTGCCCTAAAGCATGTGTTGAAATGACTACTGAATTTTTTTCTTTGTGATTTATCAAGAGCAGCAAACAAATTTTCATGGTTTCAAAACTGTGAAATCTTTTTTCAGACTTAGACTTCTTTGGTTTGGAAATACTCAGGTCCTTTAGCATGACGTGCCTGGTTTTTCAGGTTAAATGTGATCCTTTGATAAAAAGCTATCTATAAATTGTGTAATAGAGAAGTCAGTGCTCAGCACCTTTTTTTCTAAAAGACTAGGCAAGAATTAGTTCATCAGCTTGTTATGAACTAAGACTTAGTAAAGTCTAAAAATGTACAGGTAATAAAAAGAACCTGTTCGTGTTTCCAGTGTCACAAGTACTGTGAAGCATCAGTTTCTAGTGCAGCAGTAGACAGTATAATTCTGAAAACTAGGAACTCTGGCTGTGTATGATTTAGGAAATGTGTTACTCAAAACAGTTAATAGATAAGTTGAAACCGTGCTGACTGCTGGCTTTGTGTATGCACTGATTTTAACGTGATTGTAAAAGCTAGTTTATTAACTGAAGACAGTTAAGTTTTCATTTTCCGGGATATTGTATACATGTATTAAATTAAAAAATTAACTGGTTAATACTGATACTTTGAGGATGTCTCTTAACTGCTTTTCCCAGCAAATCTGGTTCTGGAACAGACTATGCAACTGCCTGCATGAAGCCAGCTTGAGTCTCCCAAGCCTCGCACTCTCTCGGAAGCAGAGGCACAGGGGGAGGCAGTGCAAAAGCACAGGAGGTGGGGGCTAGTGTGGGTTGTTAGCCTGAGCTCAGCTCTGTGCAAACACAGATATCTCTTTCCAGATCCCAATGGGAAGTCTTTTGCACTTATCATTAACACTGCTGGCTACCAGTTTTGTAATTCTGTCTTAGTTAATTAGCAGGTATCTAATAGTGTCTTAAAAGTTTAGTTAATGAGGCCTTGCTTGCAGTGATGGAGTACAAAAGGCTTGTTAAGTGAGGAAATCAATAAGATGTTGGATAATTATATGTGTATAATTTACCGATTATGTCTCTGTGGGCAATGGTGTTGCCTTAAATCAGTGTTTTCTGAACTTGGATAAACTGACTTCTGTCAGTTGCAGAATATTATTATGTTTAGTATTAGTTGAAAATACTTTGAGTTTTACTGTTTTATGTGATTGTATACACTGATTACAGACCCCTGATCATGGCCTTTGAGATCACCAGAAGCACCTGCTTTGCAATTTGGGAACTGGTGCCTATTCAAACGTTTGGAGAAAGAGAATCTGATCCTTTGCTCTTGATAGTGGAAAAGGGATTAGGAAAGGCATGCTCGTGGAACACAACGTGATTTCAAAGGAAAAGGAATCATGTAATTTCTGCATTGTTCTCAGATTAGGATGTTGCTTAGCAAAATGTTGGGAATCTTTAGTTTCTGCTAAAACAAAATTACAAGCAGTAAGCAGTATATGTCACAGGCCCTTACAGGTTACTGTTTAATCTTCGCGTGTATGATAGATACTAAGATTAAACAAGTTTTAGTTGATAGAGTGCAGAGCATAATCACATGACTGGGGGAGGGGTTGCTTGAAATCAGTAATTTAGTCTGACAGATGCGGTCTTTTTAGTTGACTCTTTGTATGAAAGGTCCCAGGATCTAAAAATGTGTGGTGACCATTCTGAAGCTATGAATGCTTAAAAATCTGACTTTAGTACTGCTATTACTTAGAACATACACTTCTCTCTTTTATGTGCTATAAGTTAAATAAAATAGTCCCTAAACTGTAATGAAGCCTGCAAAATGGTCCTAATAGCCGTGATTGTTAAAGATTTTTAGAAATTATTTTATAGAGTGATTTAATGACTAGAATCCAAGTGTGCCAGTTTCTTTGAAGCATGGGTTAAGTTTTACAGTGAAGACCGGAACTGAAGCCCATAAAACCCCTACCTATTTATTTCCGTTCTACCTGTTTATTGTGGTCCAGTGCTTGTGGACCAAGAAAGAAGGGCGGGGGGCTGTTGTGCAGGCTAGTATGTAAACAGAGAGTAGCAGACAGTTCATGTGCTGAAGACATTTCCATCTAAGTCAGGACTTGAGGTACAAAGTTTAGCCCGCCTGCTTAGACTTCATATGCACAGATTTCTCCACAGAGAGTGGAGAATGGAAACACTGGGAGAAGTTTAATAGGTTACTGGAACACCCTTCCCAGCATAGTAGCACTTGCTACTGGGATGAATGTATTGTAAGACATAGACAGGATGAACCTGTGGTGGAAAGATGTAAAACATGCAACCAAAAGAAACAGTATAGTGGTATCAAAGATGGTCTTAGTTCTCTGGATAGAAATAGATTTTAATTGTTTATTTAAAAGCCACTCTTCAGAAAATTCTGTAAAATCTGTGAAATTAATGTTGAAGCTATAACTTGCAATTTCAGGTCTCTGCTTGCCTTTGTTCTATAGGTCCAATTCCATGATTATTGTACCTCAATGATTCTGTTATTTTACAGTTTAAAAGATTTTTTTTCAGTAATTTCCACTCCTAGGAATGCAGCATGTCATTTCAGTATCAAGTCCTTTTCTTCCTCACTGTCACTTATAACACTATTTTTTTTATATCAGAAATGTAACAACTTCTTGCCACCTAAGGCAATCCCACAGTTTTCACCTGGCTTGGAGAGGCATAAGGGATTGATGTTTATTGAATTTCATTCCCTCTTGTACATTAAAACTCTGTAATTCTCTCTGCTCCATTTTGGTTCTGCAAAGCTAACAAGAGCAAGAGATAATAATAGCTTGATAGGGTGGGTGAATGTGAGACTGGATACATGCATATACATGTGTGTTTTTAAAATTTATACTTTCCCCATCATGCATTTTTTGCTTGTTAGGTCTTTAGGACTGGAGTTCTGTCTTCCTATACTACATGATTGTGACTTGCTTTTGAAAGCTGTGTGAAGAAGGTGTTTTTGTATACTTTAAGAAGCAGTAGGAAATGTCATATATTGTAGTGCGTTTTGGGAAATTTACTACTATTATTTGTGTATTTCCTTTTCATAAAATATATCTTTGTGCCTACTATAATGTGCTCTTTGGTAGAACATATCTGCACACTTTTCTTATCTCATTACTAAATAGTTCCATAAATACATGTTTAAAACTTTTTTGGTGTTCCACTTCTCCTTCCTTTCTGGAATCGTGATTCTCTGTCGTCAGCATCCAAAGAGGTTTCTGGAAGAGTCATTATGACACAAATGGCATGATAATTTCAAAAGGAGTGTGGGAATTTTTTTCCTTTTGAGAGGAATATAGAGGATGGAAGTTGCAAAAATACAGGAGCTAAACTGTAGATCTTCAGCTGGAGCTTTCTGCATATTTTGAAATACAGAATTTAAACCTTAAACCTTTAAAGTACAGACAATGTGCAGTCAGTTAAAACAATTTCAAGCCATATAAGTAGATTGCTGTGCATCTTACCGTGGTGTATATGATGATGCATCTGCTTCCTATTACCAAATACACCCATTCCCCATAGGAGGATCAATGGAAAATATGTACATTTCTGAAGTATTTTACTAACTGTGGCTTTTGTCTTTTGATTTTTCTCTAGTGCCGCTGCATTTCTCAGAACCATCTTATCTGGATTCAGTGTACTTCATGCTGATGCTAAAAGAGAGTAGATGTGGAAAGTGGCTAATTCTGCTTAGGTTTAACCCACCTTCACTTCCTCTTCTCATCTTCGTGTAGTTTTCTGTGTATCATAATATACAGCAATGTTAGGTAAAGGTGAGGCCTTTGTTCTGAAAGGCCTAATCCCTGCTCCAAAGCGTTTACAGTCCACATGTCAAGTGTGTGTGTGTATATATGTATATAAGTTATATACAACCATTCCCTATCCAAACTCCTGCACCCCAGCTTCTGAGCCTCACTCTTAACAATCCACACGATCCGTCTGCCCCATTTCACCAAAAACAACCTTTGCACCTGAAGCTCCAGAAGAGTTGGGCCTAGCCCTGTTTAGGTTAGCTCTTCCCTCTATTGTTTTGGGTATCAAGCTTCTCTGTAATTCCTCGATGTTTACAGTCTCCTTATCTCTTGTAATTTCTTGAAACTCCTTTGCTACAGAGGTTATTGGTGCTTTGCCCTACCTCCATGGAGCTTCCTAGCCTTGCCCCTTCTGCAGCAGCTTTGGCCCAGCCCTGTCCATGGTACTAGAGCCATGGCTGGGGCTCAGATGGGCTTCACACTAAGCTGGGGTATCTCATGGATAGGCTAGCGGCAAGAGCCTTCACTTTCCCTCAGTCCTCACTGGCTTTACTTAAATGTTATATTATTCATGAAGTTACTGGAGAGGGAAGAAGAGACGTTCTCTGAGTGAAGTCTTTCTGCAGCTTCTCCAGCTGTGGGGATATCTTCCATCCTCGCTCCTCTTCCCATTCTATGTTTAGTGATCTGTATAGCTTGGAAGAGTTTATGCATGCTATAAAACGTAAGTATTGGTAAGATAAGTATGAACTAAGCGTTGATAGGAAAACATGAAGATGTGATTCTAAAAAAACAAATGTGTGTTCGTGGCTGGAGTTAGTCTGATCAGAAGGAGGCGGAGTGATGAGTGAACAAGAGGTGATTGATATTGCCTACTAATAAGTACTAGAATCAAAGGCCACTGTCTTACATTTGATGCAAAGGAGAGTGCTGTTACAAGTATGGAGAGTGATTCATTGCATAGAAGACAAACTGAAAGGTTTAGTATCATGAGTGGATGTGACTAAGGAAGACTGTATTTGTCAAGGCTGGAATGTTGAAATAATCATGGATAAAAACCTTAGCTTAGAGTGGAAGGCTATATTTTAGAGATACTATGAAGAAGGGATCTGCATGGTTGATAGACAGGTTTCAGTTTAAGAGAATCTGTTGGTTATGATCTGGTAAAGCAGGCTGCCTGCTAACACTGCAGGCATGGAGGAAGAGTGCAAAAGGAATAAATAAGAGCTGTATTTCAGCCACATTATGGTCCAGCATCTGTGACGACAAGCCAAGATGCTGACTTTTACAGAAGGAAACAGAAGCAGGAGAAGCTAATGTGAGAATCACTGATTTAAAGGCAGGAATCAAGTGGATGTTGTGGATGAGACTGGAAACAAGTGAAGTGTTTGTTGAATGGTTGGGGCTCTATTCATTGTGTACTGAAAGCAAATCGAAATTAAAAGCAAAACCAAGGCAAAACAAGCAAAAAAATTATATTTAGGGAAAAAGTCATTAAACTGAGAACTAGTGAGGTCAGCAGAACTGAAGAGTTTATGTACTAAAGCATGAAGAATGTTCATGAAGTATCCATAAAAGGGGAAAATTATGGGAAAAACTACAGACTTGAAACACCCCAAGAAGGATGTCACAAATGAGCACAGCCTGCCAGAAATGGGAAGAAAAAGCCAGGTAGTCAGAGGAAAGTTTTGCATTAAAGAGTATGTGTAAAGGTAAAAACCAAATTTGCAGAAGTCAAGTTTCTTTAGGAATGACAGCAGGCAGTAAAGAAAACAAAATCACTCTTTAAGCAGATAGAATTGTGAGGAGAAAAAGAAAGGGTAATACACAGTTAGAATGTAGTAGTATTGAAGATCATGTAGATATTGTCAAATCTAAATGAGTGGTCTGCTGCAGTTTTTGAGCTAAAAGTGTGGGAGACAGTAGAATGCATAGCAGGAATAGAGATGCAAGTAAGCAAAGCAATAAACAAAACTGTGAGCGTAAAGCACTCAGTTTGTTGGGGCTGATTAACTTATTTTCCAGGATTTTGAAAGAACTAGGATGGTAACTAGAAAATACTCCTAAGAAATCCTCTAAAGACTAGGATGATATCTGATTTAAGCACAGAGGGTTAAAAAAGCAGAGATGGAGAGAAGAGGAGAAGTATTTACAGCTAGTCAAAATGATTGCAGTGGATGCAGAAATGCAGACCATGACTGTTGAGGAGAGATGTTCTTACTCAAAGATTGCAGGTATCCCTGGATGAGTGGCAGGCTAGCAAAGTAAGCAGTTACCCTTCCTGCTTCCAGAAATACTTGAAAAATACTGTAAACAAGTATTTACAGAAACTGCTACTGCTATGCAAGAAGACAGTACTTTGATGTTTGCTTTCATTTTTTAAATTGTAGCATAGTCAGATGTGCCGGAACTTCACATCAGGAGAAATTGTTTACTCTTGCATTGGTGCTGGTGATTTCTTATGGAGAAACAGAATTACTGAGAATCATGCTTGTAAAGCTATAGAGGGTGATTACACCCAGGTTTCATGTAAAGTTAAAATCTCTGCTTTGGTCCATTTTAACTGAGACAGATTTTTTTTTTTTTTCCCCTTTAAACCCAGCTGGAAAATGTAGATCAAGTTATGGGATAAACAGAAGTTTGGTGTTTGTAACTATTGATTTTATTGCAAGCTGATGGTAGGATTGTTTCTGGTTTTTCCTAGCCTTTTCCCCACACAGTCTCACGTTTGTTAGCACCAAGCTCAAGCTCTTCTGTATGCAAAATGCTTACTGTATGTAGTTGCTCTCGGTGGGGACAGAGGCATAAGCTGTAAGAGTTTTGGTATTAGATATGAGACTTTCTGTGACTAAGATGACCACCAGCTTCTTTTATTTGGACTAAATCCAGACTTCTTTCATGAAGTTTACCTCAATGTAATGGGATTAAGTGAAGGAGTAAATTTGGCTAGGAAACAACAAAAAATGGGAGTGCAAAAAGTAAGACTCAGACAGTAATAGACAGCTGAAATGTCCAAGAAGTAATATGAGGATCAGTCAAAAGTGAAGAGCAAGAAAATGGAATCTGAATTAAAGACAAACTGGGAGTTGAGAGAGTCATCCAGAGGCAGAAGTACTGTGATGGCATATGAGGAGTGGCATATGAGGAATGGCAGTCTGCCTATATTGGCATATAGGGAGAAGCATTAAGGAGGGGATAAAGAAATGCATCAAAAGTCTAAGGAAGTTCAGAGGAATCAGAATTGACAGGAACTGCAAAGGAAGGGAGAGTGCAGCAGTGTTTATGCAGGAAGTACGATGAAAACACGAGGCAGAGAATGTGGAGGGGGGGCTAATGTGAACACAATCAGTATAGTGAGGAGGCAGGCAGAGATATAGGGAAGGGACAGTGATGGAGGAAAGTGGATAAGGGTGATACCATAGCTACATCCTACCCTATAGTTTAGGAGAGCGGAAGAAGAGTTCTGTATGTTAGATATCCAGAAAATGTGACACAGTACTAAGTATTATGCAGACTATATTAGCTGTTGTATATAACTCAGTGTTATTTGGAAAGAGATAATAATTTACCTTATGGGCGAGAATTTATTGTTGGAGGAACTGAGATACAGTGCTGTAACTGAATAGCTTTTTTCTTGTGAGCAATGCTGTTTTGCAGGAAATAAGCTTAGGTAGTGTGATTCAGTACTTTTCATCTAGAGTAGTAGGCTTTGTTTTCAAGTGAGTAGGTGTTGGACAGAATTTGAAGAATTTGCTTCTTTGAATATGTGAACTCTGTTTCACAAAAATACTTGCTATGGAAGTGACACGTTGTGCAGTAAAGTGTATTTCTTTGGAGTGTATTCTTTAAGAGGTGGCTGTAAAAGGTAACATGAAAGAACTTGTAGTATAAATTCTAGCATCTGACTTGTTAAACCAAGAAGAAATAGAGAATTGAGAGGGAAGGCTGAAACTTTGCTCCTCATTGTCTTTGAGCAGTATGGTGTATAGAACCATCTGCTGTTTGTGCACCCCTCAGCTATCCCTGATTAAAGATCAGATTATCAGTGTAGTTCTAGTCTGAAATCTATAATTCTGTCTAGGCATTATGCTAAGTATGCATGTAGATACATCAAAACAGCTGAAGTGATTAGAGCTGAACAAATTACTTTTACATTCCTGAAGGCTTTGTTCTATATTTAGAAGCCATATAGGAAGGGAAAAAAATAGTGAAGCGATGTGAACATTCATACAGATTATTTTCTAATGTTTTATGATTTCTGTTCTTTGTTAGTGAAAGATTTCTTTCCTAGGATATGCAATTTCAAGGAAACTTAGACTGTGTTTTAGGGAAGTCAACTTAGTAACAAATGCATTTACTAATCATTTTAAGCCCCTTCAATCAAACAGGATTACTGTTTGGCTATAGCAATAGGAGTGGAAATTTCCTTAGCACATGCAAACACAGAGCCCCTGCTCTGTTGTCACATGCAAAACGTGCAGTATAGAGTTTTGCAAAGCACGTGTTTTTAATCATTTGTTTGTTTTCCAGAACTGTAGGTGTATGTTACACAACAACAGAAAAAATACCACCAGAGTCGTCCTACACTTTGAGCTCCATGTAGACTAGACGCTAGCTGCACTGAAGAGAGTAGCATTGAAGAAGCAATGAATTAGTAAATCTTTTGTAAGCTGCTTTTTGTTTGGTTTCATTCATTCTTTTGCTTAGTTCATTCTCTTCTGTTGCTTAACTGCTCTGGTTGTGCATGACAAGCTTTTCGTGTAAGTATTTTCAGTCAGTCTTCTGTGTGCTGGGGATGGAGTGGTAGTGTTTGCCACTGCCTTCCCTGTCCTCCAAGCTATATGGATGTGGTGATGGTGCAAGGACACATGGTGCTTGGCTACATATATATTCAGGCATTTGTCTCTTCAGTTTCAGTCAGTTGATTCGGTAGCTGTTTCCTGTTTCTTTTAAGAAGGCAAGAAAAGTGCTGATAGGCCTGGACCCGCTTGTCTGTTCTAAAGTGCTTCAATTTTAAATGTAGAAGTTGTTCAGTGTTTTGCCTTAGGTAGCTGCTGTGTATGAATTTACGTTCCTGATGCTCAGTGGTATAGGGAAGTACTGTTTATTCCATTTTATAGATACCTTCTATGTACGTGAACTCCCTAATTATTTTGGCAAAGATCACCCTGGAGGGAAGGCTTTTATTTTTACATTAAATGTGATGTAAATGGGTGTTTTATATCTGCTGTTTGGTACGCTAATAATAGTGTGACTTAAGATTCACTTACACTTCTAGGAAACAGTCTTTAGTGACAGGAATGCCTGAACTGTTAATTTTAGTTATACTTAAAGTCATTCAAATTCCACCAGAATTTAAGATAATTGTTTTCAAGACTGCAATAGTGTCTTGAGATTTCTCTAGTTGGGCACCTAAAATGAATGACAATATATGACAGTTTGGATGCATTCTTTCATTTAAAAACAAATTCCCAAATGGAAATTCATAGAATGTTATGTTTGTGCATTTATACAATAAGAACTCAAGCTCTTTACTGATTGCTACAGCATGACAAAGCAGCAACTAAATGAAATTAGTGCAATTTCTTTTTTCCATTTAACCAGAAGAGGAAGATACTGATGTTATCAAATGTTTGATTGCCATAAGTTGGCTAATTTTATACTTGCATTAGCTGCTGTTAATTATGCTATCATGCAGTTACTTTTTAATGGTGAAAAAATGTATTAATACTGAGAGACCATGCAGAGATTTTCAAAGTTGGTATACTGAAATACAGAGAGGTTGGAGTGAAAATCACAGGCTGAAATCTGGAAGCCACTATAGAATGGAAATAATTTTACAGTGTTTCAAGAGAAAATGAGTTTTATCGTTTGACACTGGGCTTTCGTGTGAGAACTGGTAAATGAAACCGAAAGGTTAACTATACAAAATGTATTAAATTGTAAAAGGAAACAACTCTCCACTGAAGAAAACTAAGATGTAGTAATTCATATGCCACCGGTATTATAGGTAGATGCCTTTCATAAATTTCTACCTTAATAACAGACAGGTGATGTCTGATGTATTGCTTTACCTTTGCTTATCCTAATTTTGACAGCTGGTTCAGTGTTTCCCTAGGAATACTTGGTATATTTGAGGTGATTTGTCTTTGTCCCTTCTGAAGTGCCCTCTAGTTACCTGACATTCTTTGTTGTGGGAGTATGGTGTCCTACAATTTCCAGGTGTATCATGAACTAGATAAAGTTTGTGTGCCTTTTGTTCCCTTTCAGAATAGCCACCTCATATATATGTCTGCCAAAGATGTTTGTAATACAGATTTTATTATTTATTTCTGTTAAGAAGTTCTCAAGGCTTGTTAAGACTGACGTTTGATTGTGCGATTGCTGTAGACGCTATTCTTTTCTTGATTAATTTCTGATCCCTAGAATTACTGGATAAATAAAGGAGATAAACGAAGAAAAAGTCAAAGGAGTGCTGAATGGGGAGGGATAGGTCATTTTATGGCATCCAGTTGATCTGTGCACACACCGCAAAGGCTTTCATTTTTAGGGTAGAGTGAGTGTATCATATATAGGGAAAACTTACTATTTAGTTTTTCATCATTTTATACAGATTGCAACTGGGATGTCTGTCTGGTTCAAGTAGAGGGTTTGAAGACTACTAAAACCAAATCAGACCATTGATATGGGAACTTCTGAGTATCTGGAAAGTGTTTCATTTGTTGATTACTCCCATAAGTAACCAAAAATTCTCTATTCAAAAAGCTTGTCATATGCAGAATAAAAGGGCATTATATTCTGCAAAGATTAATTCTTGTTGGCTCTGATGCTGTATAAAAGGATTTAATACTACGGAAAAAAGTACTGAATTGAGAAATCTGCAAAGGGAAACTCCCATCAGCCTAGCTCATTGTAAATGCTGTTGAGCGATACAGGGTAAGGATCAGCCTCTTCCAACAGCTGGGCTCTGAAGCATGAGGGCTTTGATGATGCTGACAGCAGACAGAAATGCAAAATCATGAAGCTAAAGAAAAGTCTCTTGCAGGCTGAGGACCAGAGAATTTTGACATGGGTAAAGGGGTGGTAAAGTTTACTTGGCTGTTCAAGACAGTTGTCACTGGAACTTTATCTTGTTATCTATGTTACTTTGTTTTACATGATGACATATCTTAGGATGTTGAAGCATGTAATAGTAAATATATGGATATGGATATCAGGAATTGGTTAGTGCAACTGGAAAATTAAACAACAAATAATTAATAAATAAGGGAGTTTTATGTACACACCCTTTGTTTAAAAATGAGCCACTGTAAAGAGTAAGTGCATCAAGTCTATTACGTTGCTTATGAGATCTGTATTTAAAGTCCAGTCATCTTGTCTTTGAAAGCAGATAGCTGCAATGTTGGTGGTGAAATTATGAAAAGAGAAGGAAAATACATTTATCAGTAAAAAAATTGGTTAATGCAGGGGGTGGATGTGTTCTGGAGAAATAGTTGGCAAAAGTGGCCTCCATTCTTTTCTCTTAGGCAAGAGGTTTTATTATACAAAAATGCTTGGTGTCTCCCCCCTGCTTAAGTATCTGTTGGGTTTCCAACTTTATGTAGTGAGGGAAGCATGTGGAAATTGAATGATTAATACACAGATACAGCACCTTTTTTATAATGTAGTGACTTGTGTTAATGATGTAACATTTTGTAGGCTCTGAACCTCTGATTTGTGATTTCTCTTTCCTGATAGAAGTGGTTTGTTAGAAAATTCTGAATTTTAGGCATCACATTTTGTTTTAATAAAAAATAAAGTCATTGTACAAAGTCGTCATGCTCAAGTGTGTTTTCGTATACAACATAGAGCAGTGTCAAATTTTCCTATCTTTTACCTTTGCAACTTTACTTACAGGTATCAATTTCCCGAAGCAGTGGTATTACCTCTTTCCACCATGCATACCCTCAGCTGTATGCACAATAGTTTAGAGCTGAAATGTTTACTACATTTTTCTGCCAGATAGACCAGTGCTTGTTCAAACAGATTGCCTTGGCATTGCGCCCACAAGAACCACAAACTTGCTGGAGATGCTAGAGAAATAATGCTTTTGTGGAAAGGGATTTTGCAGAGACAATTCTGCCACAAACCCTGTCCTTTTTATTGCATGTCTGTCTCTGTACCTTCACAGTCTCTTAAGTAGACAGGGCTCACACCTAAGAGCTTATTTATTCAAATTAACTGTCCTAGCTACTGTAGAATATGATGTTCTGGAACATTTTTTCACGTGCACACTCCAAATAAAGTAATTACCCCAAATTAAAGTTTTTAAAATTATTCTTCTTCTAGAATATGTTCAGAGGCTAGAATGCCTTGCCCCAGACTATGCCTATGAGGTTTTTTTCCACCCTTTGTATCAGTCCCTCCCTGAATGTGCCAGGTGATCAGTGGAAGGAAACTGGAAAAGATTTAGACATGGAGGGAGGAAATACATGGAGGGAGGAGATGACATAACAGTAGGAGAATGGAAAGAGGATTTTGGAGGGGGATAACATAAATTAGGAAGTTTTTTTACCTTCTTTAACAGAAAAATGGATTGAGGCCAGCAGTGTAGACAGTTCATTTCTTATAGAAAAATAACAAACTGAGATAGAATGTCTGTCGATATCTCTGATCTTTGGCGTCAGAGAGGATTAATTACAGCAAGTATCAGATTGCCTGTAAAGATACACCAGAAAAGCCAAATGATTGTGCTTGCTGGGTACAAGTATTCAAAACTTGCTGTTGTTACTTTTTAAACAAGAGCAGTCCAGTAAGGCAAGAGCTGATTCTCTACAGTAATTATTTGATCACTTCTCTTTTCCTTACTAACTGACCAAATTTCTTCCTGCGTCCTTTTGTTTTTGGAAAGGACATTCCTATTTGTCCTTAGCATCTGCAGCAGCCTCTGGCATTATTACTTATTCTGAAATACTGGAATGGGTGAAGTACAGAAGGATTTATGGCTATTGAGTAACCCGATATTTTAATGCAAATTGCTAAAATTGAGAGAGAGATTATTATTTAAAGATATAATGGTTAAGATAATTGTTTATATTGGATCTAAAGTCAGTATGTTAATATTTTATTTGTATCTTTGTCAGTTAGATGTGCAGTATAGGGAAGAACACATAGGTTCCTGTCTCGAGGATTATTTTTCAAGTTACTTGAGGATTTATTTCCCAAAATTTTGTTACTGCTTTAGCAGTACTTCCAAGCTTTTTTTGTTGTTGTTGTTGTTCCAATGGACTCTTTTTGCGCGGGGCGGAATTGGTTACCTTGAGACTTCTCACAAATTCAGGTCCAGTTCTGTGAATACTTTCAGCAAAAACCCCATCCAAATAACCAAAAAAGTGAAATAGTTAATTTTAGCCTTTCTAAAATGAAGCTGCTGTGGGTAAGAAGAAAGGAATGTATTAAAGACTTTCAACTGTTTAAAAAATAGAGCAAAGATGATGGCCTCTTCCTTCCCCTTCCTCCCTCGCTACTTCCCACAGTAGGCTGTCGTGCAGTCATGAAGGCACTCACACAGAGCCGTGAGAAGTCGAGTTTAATTTTTTTTTTTCTTTCCCTTGTCTGGAGTTAGAAAACTTGGGCTTCTTGTTTCTCTTGAGAATAGCCTGTTGGGCTATGTAGTGTTTCTGGTTGAGAGTCTCTCAGTCTTCTCTTTTTAAACTGATTGCTGGAAACTGGGAGATTATCCTGGGAAAGGTGCTTTTTTTTGCTTGCTGCCCTAAACATCTGCTGTTGGCCACTACCGATAGAGGATATCAGGTTAAATGTAGTGTTGATCTGACCCAGTATGGCTATTTTTCTGTTCCTCTACAGATAAATAAGTATTTTCTGGGCCACAAAGAAATAAGGCACTGATGTAAGGACACTTGCATGAGATAAAGACCCAGACTTCTGCTGTAAGTTTGGCACAAAAAACGTTTAATGAACATCTAACCACTAGAGCATGGGGACTCTCCATTTATGCTACTACTGCCCTGTTTTTCCCCATACCCTTTAGTTCTGTAAAAGGTGCCAAAATCACCTTCAGGATGTTCAATTACTTAGTTTCTGCCTTACTGCTTTTTTTCCTCCCCCAATTAAATATGATAAAAATAGAACAGTTCGTTTTCCCCTCACTCCACTGAAAAGAACAAATAATACATTCATTTTTTGTGCCAGCCTGAAATGTATTACATATATTTATTAATTTGAGCCGATACCCCTTCCAGAAGAAAGAAGCCCGTATATTTCACATCTATTTAGGCAATACAAATTTTTGGATTGATGCTAGTTTTTAGATTCTTTTTTTTGGGGGGAAGCAGCAATGAAATGTTTGAACATTGTATTTCCCCGTGGGCTTAAATCTTTATAGGCAATGTGAAATGGACTTGAACAGCTTTTTTATTATTATTATTATTTTAAAGTGTCAGGGCAGATTGTGGCATACGAAGTAGGATGTAGAATAACATTTCAGAAAGTTTCAGTAATCTCGGACTGATTTCTTCGTGGTAAGATGGGGTTGGTTCTGATTAGTTGGCACATTTTATTGTTCAGAGTAGAAAGTTTGAAGCAGTTAAAATGGAAATTGGCCTTTGGCAAGTGAAACTGGACCTTGTTCCCACATGAGGAAAAAAGCTTTGCTACTGATCGCTGATAGTTGAATCCTCTCTCTAGTGCTCATTTTAAAAGCTGTGTTTTCTTCTGTTTTTTTTGGTATACCCCTCCTTAGTATACTTATTACAGACATGTTTGTTGCTAAATTCTCATCAGGCCTAAAGAACTTTAAAATATTTTGTGTAATGATTAGAATTGCTTCTTCTACACTCTGTAGGGGCCTCAGAAATGCATTTACTTCATTATTGTAATTTTGAAATTTTCAGCCTGTGGTACCCCAAATACCTAATGCTTGTATTACTGAATACCTCATGAAAAATACGTTAGCAGTGTGTCCAAAGCACATTTGTGTTGGGTGCCAAAATGTTAGCCTTAACTTGCTAGGAAAAAAACAACATCAATTACAATTTTAAAAAAATTCACATATTGCAGGTAATTTTAGGGTTGGGTTTTTTGTAGTATGTATGATCACATGTGGTAACTGTACAGTGAGATAAACTAATTGAAGATACAGAAAAAAAAAAAAAGAAAAATTACAGATTTTTCAAGTGTAGCAAATAAACTTTTGTAATTGTACTGTGTAGCCTTAGGTTGTAAGGTAAAACAGTTTTCAAACTAAATCATGTTTCTGTGCCATGTTAAGAGAGATTGTGAGCTATGCACTTTGAAGAAGAATACTGATATGAGCACCAGGCTTGAAAATAAATTTCGTAACATTCATGTATTTCAATCCAATAATGCCACTTATTTAGAAGCCTTGAAATTCATGTTAAGAGAACAAGATCAATACCAGGCTGATCATAGCATATTTGGTTTAGATTTGTCAAACAAGTGATCTCTATGATCTCTAGATATGCTGCAGCAACACCACATAGATTCTGATGTACAAAGTAATTTATCTAAAAAATCTTCACAAGATTAACATTAGAAGTCACATAAAGTAAATGAACAGAAGACATAAATACTGTGTTCTGAAAAATATTGCACTGACAAGGGCATGCTCAAGAAGGTCAGTTCACGCTGCATAGCACCACTTCTACAATAATGTAGCTTCTTTTCTAATGTACTGTATAGAATTCGGGTTTTATTCCCTAAATCAAAGCTATATTTACTGTTTTTAACAAGAGGGAAGTCTGAGCGCTCATCAGTAGAAACTGAGTGGGACTATGAAAATTATTTATATGGCCTCTTTGACTATATTGTGCTGAAGTAAACAGATGCCAAAATAAACAGTCTTGCAATAAGAGTTTTTTGAGTCAAAACCTAGAAGCATTACATGAGAGGACAAAATGATCCCACCATATGAATTACATGGTCACTTTTCTTCTGGTTCAGAAGTTTACTGAGCATTTTAAGTGGGTAAAAAGAAATGCAAGAATATGCAACATCAGAAGCCATTTTAAATCTCACTGCTTCTGACACTGTACTGAAAGTGCACAAAGCAGTTGAATTAGGGGAGGGTAGCATTTTGGCATGTGTGTGTGCATCGGTGTAGTGTGTGTATATGGAACAAACACATGATTAGAAATTCAAAGTATAATAAAGCTACAGCTGTATTTAAACTGATTTCTAAGTGCTAAGATTTGGACAAAGAAAAGGATGAGAAAATATGAAGAACAATACTAAAGAGAAAGAGCTGACATTTTCAAGTTTTATACTGAAATGACTCCTTTGAAACACTAGTTGTGAATAAACACCAGTGTCTTTCAATTAAACAAAGGCAAAGTACCCCTCCCCATTTTTTGGTCTATAAGCAAGACTAAAATACAGTATTAAAGATGTAGAGTTTTTCAGTATTTTGTCCATTAGCCTGTAGGCATACATAGCCACTCTTAAATGCAGCATTATCAAAAGATTTCACAAAGGAATGGAGGATTGGAAGAAACCTCCTACAGGAGCAAGTCTAGTTTCTTACCACAATAGGAAATGACATAATAATCTTTCATAAATTTATTCAGGTCCCTCTTAAATTGGCTAGGTATCTGTTACCCTTTATCTCCTGTTTGGAAAGCTTTCCAGAATTGGATTTGTTTTTCCCAATTCCTAGTCACAGTTTGTTCAGGTACAGCTTTGATTCAGCTGTTCTTATGCTAACATTATTTTTAGTTTAAATATTTCTTGGTGTTTATCCCTTTTTCCTCTTTGTTACCACCAGCAAGGAATTTAGGTAGGACCCTTTCGATTCAGGAGAGAGGAGGCTACCTACAGCCTGTCTGTCAGGGATAATATGGCAATCAGTGCCATATTATCCAAACAAAATCATATTGATCATTAGTTGCCTAGATAATAGCCCAGACACCCTTGGGTGACTGGGGATCATTTCAGGAAGGCAGCCTGTTCTTCCTACATTTTATGCTTTTCAATTTTTTAAAATTCTTTATTTATTTAAGCATTTTGTGCTTTTTATTTATTTATATTTGTGTAATGGGCACATTCCAATTCCCTCTAGCTATCTGGTTGAGCTAGCCGATTTTAAGTTTGCTACAGCTTATTCCCAATAATCTAATTACAAAACCAGTTCAAGAAAGACTTTTTATTCCATTCCATACTTCAAACACTGGTGGCTGAAAGCAACACCTACATTGCCTCCCATTTTGTGTATGTAATTTTTCCGTGTTTATCGGAGTCAAAAATCCAGTGGTTCAGAGAGACATATAAGTTGTCAAGACCAACATTTTGGACCTACACCTTTTTTGCATCTCAAAGAGTAGTATTCAGTGACTTTTTATATTTGTTTCCTTGTCTTTGGTGGAAGGAGATCTTTGTATCTTCATGTTTTTGTTTTTCATGGCTATATCACTTTTGCACCCTGTGGTGATTCTGCTATCATCTGGTAAGCCAAACCCTTTTATTCTCTTTAGTTTTTTCTGACTGATCTCCCAGTTCATATATGTATTTTTCCCTTGGATACACAACTTGGCAGTCTTCACTGTTGAACTTCTTCCCATTCTCATTAATCACATCAATTAATTGAATCAACAATAAACACTCATATTTTTAAAGAATGAAACATACTTTATTTTTGTGACAGTTTGTTCATTTTGCTAATTACAATACTCTTTTAGGTTTTATGTGCAAATACAATTGCATGGAGTACCGACTGTCACAAATTACTTCGGTTCCTCACTTTTTTTGATTTTCCTTTTTTGACTGGGAGAGGGAAGAAATAACAGGTTGAGTACATGTTGCCTTGATACAAAGGTAGGATACTTTGCTACTGGGATAATTTTTCTGTTTTTCATGGCTTTGGAGTGGATCATGTACCTGACCAGAAGTTGAGCCAAGTCCTCAGCTAGCAAAGTCAGTGTTAAGTCAGTGTTAGTCAAGGTGGTATTTAGTGTGCTTCAGCCATATTGGTTCCCTGGACGTTTCAACATCGTTCTACAGGCTCAGTGTCCGCTATCACCATAAAAATGTGGTAGCAGTTTCCAGACAAACTGAACTTACAAAGCCTATTCTATTGCAATTAATGAAGATGTGAAGAAATGTTGAGACTAATGTAATGCCAAGGGTTAAAAAAAAATTTAGCTGGTAGAGATAACAGCATAGTAAAAGTGCTCGCCACACTCATGCAGCTACTGAATTCTTGTTCAGATATGTCCCTGGAGGATTCTTCAGCAGGAGCATGTGGGTATGTTGGTCCTCCTACTCATTCCTGTTTTTCCCATTGTCTTTTTCGTTGGCTTGTGTTTTATCAAGGGGCTGCCTGATAGCCAGAGTTGGAAAGTTGACCCAACTGAAAAATAACTATTTTTTTTTTCCCTTGCATCATTTTAAACACGGATCACTTCTCTCCTGTGGTGCACTTGCACTGGCACAGCTGAAAAGGCAGGCAGGGGAAGAAGGAAGAACTCAAAGAAGCCTGACCTGGCAGTCCTATATATTTTCACCACATTAGGCCGTAGGTTTTGCTTGTTCTGTTGCCCTCAGTACTGTCTGTGGGTTTTTTTTCCCTTGTCATCCTTGTTTTGAATTTTTATGTGAACCAGCTGGCTGAGATAACTAGATGCTTGAATTGTTGTCACTGGTGTGTTAGGAGCATTAGCTATGATTTCTGTTGGACCCTGGCTATGCTGTGCCTTACAGGTTTGCTCTTCTACTATACTGTCTAATCCCAGTGAAGGTGGGAGTTGGTTGAGAGAAGTTGCAAACCAAAATGATGACTTTGGTTGAGGAAGAGGACTTGAAGTTTTTTCCCTTACTGAGAGTCTGTGCTTTCTGACTGAGGCAGTCATGGGCCAGAAGATTTTATGAATCCATAGGTCTATCTGGATCCCTGACCACAGTAGTACAAGTGGTTCATAATTCATCCAATACGTTTATCCTTCCAACACTTCTCTTTTTAAAGAAGTACTGTCTTGGTTTTTTTTCTTCTCCCCCCTCCCCCAAACTAAGGTGCAGAGATTAAATGATTATCAACTGCACACACAAATCTGAGACTTAGCTGGGAACTGAATCGATAACTTTTAAGTCTCTGGCTGTCAGCCTTCTCTTTGGACTGTTACTTGTAATGCTTGCAGTTGAAGACATTCCTTTCGCTTTGTCTCCAAGAGGGTAATTGCCCTTTGATGCAGTCGTGGATGAAATTATCATTCCTCTGTAGTCAGCTGATAAGATGGTGCTTTTCTGAGGTTATTTTTAGAAATCACTGAATACACAGTCAGGGAGTTTACTTTGTGTAAATCCCATCCAGACAGGTGACTAGTATAACCTTTGAGATCGCACTGTATACAGGTTTGTAATAGTGGATGCAATTCAAATTGCTGACAAGGGTGAATAGAGCTGTGTGTGACTTTTAGGGGCTTTCTTAGGGTTTTTTTCCCTTCCTCTGTATTTCAGAATTCCAGGTGAAAAGGCCTCTGCACTTCTTCTGCTAATATGTTTCAGGTGTGAACTATAAAGATGCTGGAGGTAAAATTTCCAATAGATATAACAGTACCATGACACTATAACATTAATGTTAAGGCAACATCGAAATCTGTTGGTTTCCATGGAACGCTGCAGAGATTTTGCCCAGCTATTTGTGGTCTGAATGGATTCAGTTTAAGAATACTCCCATAAATATGAGGGATAATATTTCTTTTTGCATTCAGTATGTTAAAATAATTGGATAGGGTCCTAGGGACTGACTTTTCTGCATCATTTCTCTTACACAAATTATTAACTAAAACAATGGTAGGTCAGATGTGTAGCTGCTGTGATTCACTGAAATCTTTTGAATGAAACTGGAATAAATTTGGTGCTTTTTGTTTGCTTTTTTAGCGTGTATCGTGCTAAACTGCTCTTGGCGAAATATAATTCGTAGTGTTCAGTATTGTTCTTCAGTGGGGTTTAAAGACATCACCATCTCTGGAACTCATATTTAAATTTTCTTGTAGTTTCACCAAGATTCATTCTTTCTTTCTTTCTTTCTTTCTTTCTTTCTTTCTTTCTTTCTTTCTTTCTTTCTAATAATTTGTATAACCATAATTCTGCTTCTCCATTCTGGAACAATTGTACATTTTTGGATCTGCCCATATTTCACTTCAGTAAGCAAAATGGTCACCTGCTTCCACTTCTTTCTTTGAAACAAATTGGTTATAAGTGCTTGAGTATTCCGGACAGGATTTAAACTTGGAATTTTATGTTGTGATGGTGAAAGCTTTGCCTAGTGATAAAATGTGTGAAAGATATTTGAGAGATATGCAATCTATTTTGTTCGGCATAGCAGTGAGAAAGTTCATATGGTTGGAAGTGCAATTAATTAACTAAATTATCCAGGAAAACTGAAATTAAATTCCATTTTTAATATTCTGCATGGGGAAGTGATATTGCTTGTTTCTTCAGCAGTGTCAGAACATACGATGTTTTAAGCTTTTTCAATAATTTAACATAGGAAGAAGATATTGTGTAAATAGTTTCATTTTAGATGGTGCTGGGTATACGTGATGCTGGTCACCAGCAGAAGAGGGATGATGTATTTTTGTGGACACAGGGACAGAATAGGTTGTATGGATGGGGGTGGGAGCAAGTGGCAAGTAATTTATTAATTACAGAAATAAAATTAACTAAGGTAATAGTGTTATAATTACAGAAGGTTTCCAGGGCACAGGTTTACCAGAGGACAATCCAGCATTTCACATTTAATTTTTCTCTTTTGTTTTAGGCTCTGGATGTTGACCGGACTGTTCTCTATAAAATGAAGAAATCTGTCAAAGCCATAAACATATCTGGTCTGGGTAAGTATACAATAATTCCTGATAGTTTATACTGGTGAAGTTGGAGGATTTAAACAGTCAGTCGTCTTAGTGAATCAGAAAGAATTATATCGGTAACTCTGAGAAGAGAAAAATGTACATTTTATACAGCAGTCTTGAACTAGCTGCTTGATCGTGAGCTCAGTAAGGATTAAATTTTGTGAGGTAGCTGAACCTATCTAGCTGGCCTACTCCTATGAAGTGGGAAAGCTGTGCTCTCCTCTTTCCGCCAGGTCTGGGCTACCTGCTCCTTCTGCCAACCCTGGTGCTTGGCAGATCCCTAGATGAGATTTTTAGCTTGTATAAAGCTGCATATGCAGTGAAATCATCTTAACTGGGATTAGATGAGCACCTGAAATGGTAAAGCATGGAGAGCTGAGGGCATGGGAGGGGTGAAATTACCCTCTTTGGCAGCGTTGAGAAGCTACATTGGCTCTACTCCTTTGTGAAACCTCACCCTTCCTGGTGGCTTCTAGTTATGTATGTTGATAACTTCATTACAAGAGAGAACTGATGAGCTGCAATTTTTTTATTGTCATGATGCACAAAGTTAGATATTTCTCTTACAACGCTGATAAAAATACAAAGAACTATTGCTGCATGCATTTTTATATGTGTGCCAATCTCATGGAGTTTTGTGTGTTTATCTTCTTTGAAAAAATAACTGAAGCTTTTGTTTTTGTGGATCAGCAGCATTTTGTGAATAAGAAACAGCATTTGTTTTTGAGGATAAGAAACAGGATTTTGTTGGCTTTTGTTCTCACTTTGCAGTTCATAGCAATTAGAGCTAACAAAACCTATATTATATGCAAAATAGATAGGCCTGGTGACCTTGGAGAGCCACCAATATGTGACAGAACTTGTGGGCATGTTGGTGTTCAGATATAAGGTTATAACAAGAACTGCTGTTGTGGTATAATTCTTATCAGCTAATTGAAAGGAAGTTCCTTCTTGCCTAACATAAGGAAGCTGTTATCTCTGGATCGTGGAGGGTCCAGTTTAAAATTCATCTGGAGCTGTGTCATCTGTTACATATTTATTTGGCACCCTTTCTTCTGTTTGTTTGGTTTGGTTTTGTTTGATTTTTTTTAAAATTTTTGAGTGCTTGGCTATGCCTCATAATCAGTGTACTTGTTAGAATATTGTAGCAAATCACTACAGTTCTTGCATAAAATCAGTACCTTGCCTAGTTATTAAATTCATGCTGCCCAATCTTGACAGTGAAGATTTGGAGGCATTTCTCTTCCACCAGCAGAAATATCACTAACCCAGCCACTTGCCAGCCCTTGCGGTTTCTTTTGACAAAACAAAAACTGTGGCCCTGCACTCATAAGAACACAGTTACTGGATTTTTAATATAGATTCCCTGAGTATTAAGCATACATGTTTGACTTTCTTTTTTAATGTGTGAATTTAGAAACCATTATGGAGGATTAGATAGTGACTCCAATTTGTGCATAATTTAGTTTCTTACTTAAAAAAAGCCTCTAAACCCTCAAACAAACCTGGCTCAGATTTCTTTTTTTGATAGATTCTAAACCTTTTGTTTGTAGAGAAACTTTTAAAATCCATCAGGAAGAAACCATAGGTCAGGGAGAGTATTTAGGAGGGTTCCATGAAAAAATACTATTTTGTGTTCTTCAGAAGCACTTGTGGAGTCCCAGGTCAGCTAATAGTATTGCTGCAATTCTGGGGAATGTCTCAGAACTGCTGTTGAGCTGCTGGTTTGTTGGCTTTGTTTAATCTGATACATAAATCCAGAAGAACGGTCCCTAGGATGCTGGGGAATAGAAAACTCTTGGGGATGTTGTATGGAGTAGAAAGCTCTTGTTTCCTAAGGTAAAAAGTCAGCATGGTTCAGCTGCTGATTGCACATCTAACTACAACAATTAATGGTAGCAGCCTTTTCACCTTGTTTTCATGCAGTGGCAAGCTTCTCTTTTTGCTGTATGAATTGTTCCCTGACCTCCACCCTCACGTGGGTTCAGATACACTAAGCTGGATGCAGGAAGCAGTAAGAATGCAGAAAGCAATATGGAAATAATTCACCTTACTGGGTAGCTGTGTGAACTGCTGCCACATCCTGCTTTTTGCTGTCTGCCAGTTTTTTCAAAACTTGTTCAGGTGTATGTACGTCACACAGTAGTATTAGTTGAACATCCTTACTTCATCCTACAGCTCAAGTAGCAAAAAGCTTGGTAAGTGCTCAGCCCCTGCTGTTGATGCTGAGGAAAAATAAGTATAGTTCAATGCTAGGACTTAGTTTGCATATAGCCATTCAATTTAAAAACTATCTTTTACAGGCTACAAATTCAAGTGCTTAAGGTAGCAACTTGTGGAATTAATGCCGTTTGTGTAACTTGAATTCTGCATGTACATTGTGACAGTCTTTAATTACACAATATTATGCCACTAGTCCACAGAGTTTTAGTTTCATATATTGGAAATGAAAGAAAATTTGTAGCTACTTGAGAAATAAAGTTCTTGAATGGCTGTCCAAATAGGAACATGAACAGACAGGCATCTTTTTAAGTTGGAGTGTGCTATGTTTACTGAACAGATTGTATAACTAATTCATAGAAATTTGGAGAAAGAACATTGCATCAAGAATCCTTTGGATATTAAATGTGTTGACGTATACAAATGGGCTGGAAATGAAACTGGATCATTGCTTGTTTGAATAGATTAATCCTCTCTAAATAATCTTCAGCGTTTATGCTAGTCTTATGTAATGACCAAGAAAGGGTCTTTGTTGTTATTAATGCATAATTTGTTTTCTAGGGTATGTTTTTTTTCTTGATTTCCTTTGAAGTGTTAGAAATTGGCCACAGCTAGAATAAGAAATAGGCAACATTAATTTTCTCAGGTGCCAACTTGGTGTGCTTTGTCCATGTGTTCAAGCTTGACATGGTCACTAAGCTTGGGTTCAGAAAGACTTCTTGTTTTATTCCACACATCAAATTGACAGGGACTTTTTATGCCTGACTACACAAGCAAGTAATCCGGTGTCCTAGGAGTGAATCAGTAGGTCAAGTAGTTAAGACTGAGGCGCCTCAGATTTCCTTTATATTTGAATCAGGGGAACTTGCTTTAGGCCTATTTTTCGTCCCATTCCCTGGGCTGAATAACCCCCCAACACGTGCAGCTCAAAGCTTTCTGAAGGGCAGAAGCGTTAGGTGTGTGCTGGATGATTTGCATTGGTGCAACCCGCAGTGATTCAGAACCTGTTGTCTCTTTTAAGCACTGGACCACTTCTGGGGCAGAGCTGGTTTCGTTGTCTCAGAAAGGAATCTAGTTGTTGTGAATGAAAAATGCCTTGAGAACTGAACTGGCCTGTGGTAAATGCATACTGCTAGGATTTCCTTCAGATCCCCACTGCTGCTCTATATCGGAGAGCTAACATAGATATGGGTTTTGTCCTCATCTGTAAAGTAGTTTGTAGTCCCGTTTCCTAAGGTGACCTGAGACTCTTATTTGATCTATTGCCTTGTATTGTAGAGATCCAGGACTCTGCCAACACACTTGATCTCCTCTGTTTCTTTGTTCAGGACACACTTAAACATAACAGCACACAGTTAAAATTAGAGAGCATTAATAAAAGACTCTAAAAGTTCATTATAGGACTTGGGAATTGTTATGCAGTCTCTGGTATAGTGCAGAAATACTGTGGGTCTTTCTAGAGTGGATACCTGTCAGATGATTGTCTTGTCTTGATGATACGTTGTCCTTTGCACAGCATGTGGACAGATACACATAAACCAGAATTAGTGAGATACGTTATACTTCTGTCATATCAGTGTTAAAATACATACAATAAATGTTTATTGTAGCAAGTAAACATTTTTAGCAAGAAATCTTCTGAAAAGTTTTTTTTAAAAAACTCAATTGTATTTTCAATAACCTTTTATCTACTGATTATATTTTCATGTTTTGCTCTTTCTAAAGCTCACGTGGAAAATGAAGAACAGTATACACAAGCACTGGAGAAATTCGGAGGCAACTGTGTTTGCTGGGATGACCCAGATTTGGGAACAGCGTTTTTAAAATTTTCTGTGTTTACAAAGGAATTAGCTGCACTCTTCAAAAATTTGGTAAGAATTACTTAAGAAAAACATGTTGAAATTTTAAGGCCATTACAAAAGCTGTATTTCTGAATTATAACAGCTCTTCATGTTGAAGACAATTTGTGTTTTAGCAACCACTGTTCTTAAAAAATTCTCGGCTTAGGAAAATGTCTCATGCCCTAGCCTTTCCCCTTGCAAAACTCAAAACTCAAAAAATCCCCCAAAAACCCAAAACCGAAACCACCACAAAAACCGAACAAACCCAACAAAAAACCCTCTTCCAACAATTCTCATGTCTAAAAGCTTCCCACAATAAAGTAGTTACAACATGTATTATAAAATGCACATATCAATTTGCTTTAAAATGGTGAAACCAGCAAAACCCAACTTGATTTACCCTGTATTCATGTTGCTTTTACTTTACTTTTTCACACTTTCCATTTGTATTTATAAAGGGAGATTTTAGTCCCTGGAAGAGAGAGTCTCTTGCTTCTCAGGGAAGAGTCAGGAAAACAAAATCAAACATAATGCTATAATGACACTAGTGTCCACTGGGGACCAATCCTGCAACTGAAGCCAGTGAGGCTTAAAAGCACTTTTCGGTGAGCCAAATGGAAGAACGGGAATTTTAATTATGAATGGAGAATTTTCAGCCTCAATTTCACATTAATCAGTGAGGCCAAAAAGAGCAGATTCTGACTACATCCTACTAGCTAGAGCTTTCCCATGTCTGAGTAAGTCCCAAATTTACTTGAAACCACAAAACTCTTAAACCATTGGCTAGGAAGGGGAGAGGACCCGGGTTCCTACAAGCATTTAAAAGTCTGTCCCTGCTGAAATCAATGGGATAGAGACACATGTAATGCTTATGTGAGTCTAGACCAAATGTCTGTAGTTTGCAGCCAGCTGGTCATAATCAGTTTTTTGGGGAACGTTTCCAGCTGATGGGATTTAGGGCAGTCCCATTCACTCCCTGATGCTGTCCTCTCTTTTTACCCAATCATGATATTGATGAGAGAGAATCCAGCCCCAAATGTATTTATCAACAGTGAAATATATTTCATATTGGTCATATTGATTTGAATGTCTCTGGATGTACAAATATTATCTGAGAGTACGTATCAGAAGAGGCATCTTTATTGAGTGTGAGTCAGTTAGTTATCCTGAGCCTCCCATGCAGAGGTAAGGCTGCTCATCTGGAAGGGGAAATAGAATGGGTCTTCTAATTGATAGCTTCTGCTGACTAAAAAACCCTCCCTATCATATATTAATTGAAATATGGTGACTTCATTAGGCAAATGGATCTGGGAAATGTGATGTTTAGGTGGTTTTAAAAAGCAATCTACTAAAAGCTGCACCCCCTCCCCAGAAAAACCTTTTAATGTATTATATTTCAAGAAGACTTTTAAAAGCTAAAAAATGTTGATGTTTTACCAAAAATCTTAGCTATTTGTTCTCTTGAAAACAGTGATTACTATCTTTGCAAAATGTTTCTGACAAGAATAATTTTTCTTCCACAAACTGGAAAAGAAAATAAAACCAAAATAAATATCTATAGGAAGTGGGATGCATGTTTTTATTATCTTTTCTTATCCACGTAAGCTTTTTGTGTGTCTTCTCTAAGGAATAGTTTGAAATCTTTTTGCTGTGTACTGCTTTTTCACTAGCAACTATGTATTTTTGCTTCAGTTTGTATGTGTAAGAGAGGATATGTCATGAGATAGTAGCTGAGCCTTTAGTTTTTCTCAGTTTGTGATTCTCATTGTCTCTATTTTTGACGTGAATAGTAACTTTGCATGGACATGAGTGTAATTTTTTTTTTTTTTTTTTTTTTACATTGCAATAGCATAGGTACCTTCTATCTTCTTTAATACTGTCTGGTGAAGGACAGGTCTCTCTAAGGCTCTGCTCTTTCCTAATATGCTTCATATTGTTGGGGTTTGAAGTTTTTTGTTTTCTGCTGACTAGCAAAGGAAAACTGGAGAAAGAGAGGAACCTAATTGTCCTTCAATTTGGTGTCTCTCTAGGAAAATGGTTTCCTCCAGAACGAAATACATATGGAAAAAAAGATGTAAACTTCATTATTGCTTGAAAATACCATATTTATAAACAAGAATTCTAGAATTATAAAAGAATTATAAAACAAAATTATAGTTTTATGTAACTTTGCCTATGAGAAGTTAATACTGCTAGAATAAATTGTTGGTAACTGGTCACTTTGAAAATCTGTTCATAAGTTCACTGATGGAGGTCTAGTTTTCTAAGAGGTTACAAGGGTATTGACTCGTGTAAAAAATCCTATACTGGAAGTTGGAAATAATATTTTTTTAATAGTCACAGCCATATGTGAAACAAGCCCCATGCATTCTCACAGTGTGGTGAAATAGCCAACTCTGAATGCTTTAAACATGTTGGCAGTAAAAACATCCCTCTCCTCTGGAGTTTCCTTTTAGCACCCAACGTATTTTGGTTGTAAATAGTTTCATCAAAAATGTAGCCAGGGCCATACAACCTGCTGCTCTTAAAAAAACATTCTGAAAGGTACTCTTTTTAAATAGACCTATCCCTGGTGTTTCATAGGGTGCTGAAGTTCCACAGGAGATTTTAGTTGAAATGAGTGAGGAATGTGTAAGGAAGTGAGAGGACATGTTCAGACTGGAACAGATGCCAAAGCTATTAACACTGGCAAAGCTTTAGGGCTACTGTCAAGTCTTGCTTTGTCATATATTTTGCTTTTGTTTCTAGAAGCTGATGTGTTCTGTCAGCTCTTGGGCTGGGTGGCATTTAGAGCTGTAGCTCTAAAGTGCTTCTGCAAAAAGATTTTCCTTAAATTTGTCTTTAGTAAGGTAAAGGAAAGCCATTTATAAAGTTGTTCTACTTTTAGAGGGGTTTTAGGTTCTTGTTTTCTCTAATATTTTTAAAGGTTTCCCAAAAGACTTTGATGTTTTCATGGACTTATCAAGGCATCAATGTTTTAAAATATTTCATTAACAACTGAAGTTTTTTTCCTTGGAATTCAATTATTCAGCTGTAAATTAGCCAAGTTAAAGTTCAGGTCTTGGGTTTTTTATATGTGTTTTGCTACACTTCTTTTTTGTATGCACTTTTAAATAGTGCATAAAACTCACAAAAAAGTTTGAAGAACTTTGATTTTTCACATTTGAAGTGATTTATAAAACACATCTTTAAGAGAAGAAATAAACTGACATTTACTGTACTTGTAACTACTCACTTTAGCCTTTCTAACACACTGTTTGCATTGTTTGGATCAGTTTATGATATACTGTGCATTTTTTTTCCTCCAATTTCAAGCTACAAATTTTGCTTCGACTTCTTCTGGATTAGAAGTGTTTTTAAGAAGATTGAGCAATCAGTATGTCTTTTTTGGTAGTGAACTATCAGAAAATACTAGAGGCATTTTCAGAGGTAACACAGTACCTTTTGTGGCATGTACAATATTGCTTCTTGATGGTAACCTCGGTGCTAATTCCTCATGGAATGGTAGCACCCACTGTTCTCAGGTAGGTTAGGTCTGTATGGCACTTGCTTATAGTGTTAATTACTCTGTCTTCCTAGTAAATTTAGTGCCAAGTGATAAAGGTATGAGTCTTAATATGAAAAATGTTAGGCCAAGGAAAGGCTCATTGCAACGTGTTTGCACTTCAAATATTTTTCCTTTAAATCCTATTCTTGGATTGCTACACCAAGAAGAAATAAAATCTGTAATTGCCTGTAATCTTTGTAAGCACTCCTTGAAAAGGGATTTGATCTGTGAAGATGAAGTAGCTATTTAACAAATTCCATTTTCTGTACTTGTTGTTCTTCTACAAACTCTTGTCCTTTCTTTTTCATTTATTTAAATTTAAAGTTGATGAAACATGCTGGATTGAGAGGACTGGAATTTGATATTTCCACTTTGTGGAAGTTAGCTGGGAGGAAGAGATTCCATGTGAGAAGTTTTTCTATTAATAATCCTTGGATTTTTAGCCAGGAGAAATGGAAGAACAGTGATAATATTTTTCTGACCATATGCTCCTGTTTTAATTACTTTTTTAAATGTAAGAAGAAAGGAGATTTGCTTAAATGTAAAAGGTAACAAGTAACAAAACTGAAGGAACTATCTTTTGTGTATTATATAATGAACTTAAGAAAATTACACCCAGAATTTTCTTTCCAGGGTAATAGTTCAGACTAAGGTTTTAAAAAAAATGTTTAGTGCCTGAACCTTCACAAGCATATTTTGTTTAGAAGGACTCCTCTTAGTTAAGTGCATAGAAAAAGCTACAAATATACGTATTTGAGGCTGGAGTACTGTATGTGAAGCCTAATGATATGAGTTGTGTTGTTCCTGTTTTTCACTGGTACACTTGAGGAAAGATTGGCTTAATGGTGAGAGGAAAAAAATAAGAGTACTGTTTGATTTACGCTTGTAAAGATATAAACTAAGATGTAATAATTCCTCCTTAGTGGCATGGGTTCAGCTCCACCTGGAATCTTATCTTTATTTCTTTGCCAAAAAGATATTGATCCGACTGGAAGAAATTCAGAGGACAGTAACAAAAAATGATCAGGGCTCGAATAGGTTGATTTATGAAGAAAGCTTAGAAGAATTGGGAATGTATGGTTTGCCTCACAGATAGCTGTGATTGTGGAAGAGGAAAATAATAAATTGCATATAAATGGGATCTCACTGTGAAAATATTAGATGAAGTGTCCCAGAGAAAGTGATAGAAGCTTACCACTTAGGCGTTTTAACCTAGATTAGAAAATGTGCAATTGGGAATTCTTCACTGGCAAGGAAGATGGGCTGGAATAACCTCGTCTCTTTCTTCTTTTGCTTTTAAAATTCTTCACTTTATGCTTTTAAGAATACCTTTTAAAAATGTATTTCCTGACATTTTGTGCTTGGACTCCCTAATAGAGAAGTTCCCAGCCTGTAGTTTATATATCGACAACACTCGATACCTTGTGCGAAGGCATTTTTCTAGGCAGCTGAGCCAGCAGCTCCATGTGCACGCTTAGTGGTGTGCAGCTCGTGCTTCATTGGAGTCACTTTTCCTATGGCATACATAGGCGGTGGGTGATGCCCCACCTCAGCCACCAGCCTGGTGGGATGCAGTTTGTGCTATGGGACACCACTGCACTGCAGGTGGGGCAGGGGGTGAGGACAGCGGAAAAGTGGTGGTGTGTCCTTGTGTGCAAGAGGGAGGCATGATGCAAAGACAAAGGTTTGTGCTACAAGTCTTTATGTTACAATGTTTTTCTGAAGTCTTGGGGTTAGATACTAAAAGCTTAAAGTTCAGAGAAACTGCGTCTCATCTATAGTGATGTTCTGATTTCCACTTGCTCCCTTCTGTGTTGATTGGCTTTGTCCTACTAAAGCTTACATCACTGGGAAAACTCTTGGAAAGTATTAAATCCAATAGTACTTGCCATAAAAAAATGAAAATAATTTAAGCAATGTTTTGTCAGGAGGCAGTACTACTGTCACTTGTGCACACCCGAGTTCACTGGTGGTTGAGAAGCCCACAGCCAAGTACATGGACTGCATCTAGAATTTAGTAATGGCAATAGGATCATATCATACACTGTTCGACTGCCTGAATTTTAGTTTAAATTGAAAATGTTTTAAGGTCTGCTCTGTTTATCTCTGTGTTAAGAAAAGTATTTAAGTACTGAAGTAGTGAAAAGGCTTTTTTGGTTTTGGCTTGGATTTAGAAGACAAAACCTATTGAAGTACTGCAGGCACCAGTATCCAAAGCTGTTCTGGAAAAGACTCATTAAAGTAATCAGGAGGGCTGGCAAACGGCGAACTTCAGTGTTTAGCCATAGACTCTTAAACTACTTGAAAATCTTCTTTCCTGTTCGCAAATGTTGGCTTGCCTATTGCCTGTACCATCATCTCTGGCAGCTACATGGTTGTTTATTTTTACGTACTCCTTCCTGCCATTTCTTCTTCTCCTCCCCTGAGCCTTCTCCAACTTAGGAAGTTTTAATTTATTACCCTGTCTCTGTCATCTTATCTTGTTGGAAGCTGTCAGAGAAAAACTGTGAGTCTGCCAAAGCAGCGGTGTTGGAAGTGGAAACCAGGTCCATTTTTTCTTTCTTTTTTTAGAACACATGGAACTTGCTAGTGTTCTTCTGACACAGGATGACTTCACAGAATTTCTGTGAAGCTTTCCTGCACCTTTGTGCATGTTTCCTTTTAAAGAATATTTTAAAACATAAAATAGTCAAAATGTAGAGGCAGTTGTATACATTTTACCTCCCTGTATACACACAGAGTAGGAGTTGCAGCATATTAATGCTTCTCTGTGTGCCAAAAATGGGTCTGTATTTTTAGATAGCTCAGCTTAAGCTTCTCAAAAAAGAGGGGAAAAATGTAAGATCTTTCTTCTGTGTATTGCTTGCTGATTTATAAATATGAGCAACTATGATTCATCTAACTAGGTTAATAATGACAACTTCATGCATTATGTATGCTTACATTTGTTGCAAATAAAATAGGAGCATAGGGAATACAATAGACTGATAGCAATATACAGGTGAGAGCACACAGAAGGAATTAATTTGAATAATTCTCCAAACTTTTAAAAAGAATGTTGGGTTTTTTCTTTCTTTGAAGTTGCTTTGGACTTCAGGCCCTGTGGCTTGAAATTGTAGGAAACATCCAGAACTGTTTTGGAGGCTGACTGATGTTTACATGAATATGTCTGGGATAATACTTCAGGGTCTGACATTTTTTCTTTTCTGACTTAAGGAAAAAACAGTTGTCTTGAGTCTGCTGTTAAGAAATGCTTTATTCTTGCTTTGTGCCTATTTATCTGGATTTGACGAGTAATTTAACAGAAGCTATAAAAGTATTAATCTTTAGGTTAGACATTTGAATGCATCATACTAATAAAATAGAATAACAAAGTAGAAAACTTTGCATAAGATGATGTCTTAGATGAGAGTTCTTCTGCTTCTCCACCTGGATAGCCTTTCTGGATGTGTGTGTCGATAGGTGTATGTGTTCCATCTGTCTTCTTCTAGAAGTTTTTTTTTTTACACCCAAGTTTTCTGTGATTTAAACCTTTTCACTTACCTCCTATATCTACAACATATAATTTTATTACCTTTGAGCATGGTTATGTTGATATGCAGATGTAGTACTGCTGAGAACTTACGAGGTGGATGGTTTCCAGCACTGCCAGCTAAGCATGTGTAGATGTTGCTCATTCAATTTTATAGGAATTATTCTTAAAAAAACCACAGAGAGTTGAAATTTAACTTGTTGTTTCTAAAGGGCTGTGGTTGAGTTCTGCAGCTTTTGGAGGAGGAGGAAAAGTAGGGTAGAGGAGGGGAAATGTGATTTTTGGTAAGAGTTTAAAAGAACAGATTTTCTATATTTCTTCAGCCTTCCCATGCAGAGGCAATCTGTTTAACCTTTAAAATTGATGTGTGTTCACTTTCCCTTGGACTGCTGGCTGAAATTTCAAGCAAATACAGTATGGTATTATCTTTGAAGAGAAAAGCTGAGGGTTTGGAGACTTTGTTTAAATAGCAGCTGTTGAGTTCACTGGGGATGGGACCCCTGAGTCTGTTCTAGTGAGGCCACTAAGTAACTATAGGGTGATAATGTTTTGTATTTTTCCATTCTGGGGAGGCTGAAGCATCACAATTGGAAATATTTTTTTCCTGAAGTTCCTGTTATTGTCCTTTCTTCTCTGGATGGGTTATGCTAAAAGGGACTTTGATGTCCCTGACATTATTCCTGAAGAAACAGAAGCATGTGTTGCTACATGATGCAAAGTTCTTTCTGGACTTGGAACATTTGAAATCCACCTTCATATATGTGTTTTAGTGCTTCTTGAAAAAATAATATTTTAAAAGGACAGCTAACAATAACATCAAAAAAGCAACCCATGCAAAGGCAACCTTCACCAAGCTGCTGCAAAAGTTATTCTGATTTTTTTCCATCATGTGGTTCTAAAATACTGTGTTTTTTACTCTTCAGTGCAATCCATTTGAATAGTTACAGTTTACATGTACCTAGACATCATGGCCCATAGCTTGAACATTTTCCCTCAATCATGAAGAATTGGATATCAAGTCGTTCTTTTCCTGGTGTATGCTACTTACTGTCTTATTCCTACTGTCTTTCTTCATTCTTTTTCCTTATCAAAATATTATCATACAGATACTTAATCTAAACCATGATTATTTTGCTGTTGCCTTCATTTGAAAATTTTTTTTTCTTCTTGAATTACTTGTTTACTCTTGAATAAAAACCTTATTTCTAAGTTAGTATGAGATAAATAAGGCAGATGTATTACTTCTAAAAAATACATGGAAAATATTTGAATAGTGGCTTTTTTGCAGGCCAGCATTCTTTGTCTTTATAACTTCTGTCAGAGTAGGATGACTTGTATTGTGAGAATAGCAGATGCATTTTATGGAATAGATCTGAAGAGACAGGAAAATGAAGATTAATTGAAAATATACTGATGAACTTAAAATATGTAAGTGCTGAAAAATTGTATGATTGTTTTCGTATAATTTAAACAGTGAAATCAGGCAATGTAAAAATTAGTGGTCTTACTTTGCAGTCACTGTTGGATGAGATATTTATCATCAGCTGTAATTCTGCAGGTTTCCTGCTGGCTTGGTTTATAGTGTTTCTAGAGTAAGTTTAATGAACTCATGTTGCCTCCATCTTTGATTACTGGCTGTACTGATAAACACCTTCATAAGGCAGGGTTAGGAAAATAATATATAGTATTCCTTGTGAAACTTACTGAAATGTGTGAATTGAGAGAGCGTATTTTCTGCATTAAAATATATTAAATGTTTTGATGTAATTTTATTCTTACAGATTCAGAATATGAACAACATAATCACTTTTCCATTGGACAGTTTGCTGAAGGGAGATCTGAAAGGAGTAAAAGGGGTATGTTTATCTTCTTATTTATATATAACTTTATTGTTGGTACAATAAATACATTTAGCTACTGTATTAATCTTATTTGATGGAAGGCATGGGATACTAAAGTAGTGTATTAGCTTAATAAACAAGAGTTTGTTTTTTTTGTCGTTGTGAATTGAATCATCCCTTCTGTTCGTGGTTTCACACGCAGCATGCTCCTGACTATACATTTGAGAAGCTTTAAAAGCAGCCCTGAGATATAGAAGATAAGCAGAGAAAGAGGTGTAAGAATTTATATATTTATGTAGTTGAAGAGGGGATAGTACTATATAAAAGGATTATTATTAATATATTTATTTAGCATTCTAAACTTACCTGGAACTATACGGATTATTAAGAAAGATGCGTTAGACTGCATGAGCATAGGATTTTTCTTAACAAAGCTGAAACCTACTTGTGCCCTGAGGATATTTCCTATTTGAAATAATAATAACTTAGGACTTAAATAATGATATGTTTATAATAAATTTCAAAGCCTATAGCCAACAAACTTATTTGGCTTATGCTTCATTTACTGCTGAGCAAACAGGAAGCGACTGGCAGCTATTGTTGTAGGACATCGAAGGAAGAAGAAAAATGTACATAGACTAAAAATGGTCTCTGGAAGATAAAGAGATTATTTAGTAATATAGGCTTATTATCTATGTGTTGCTTGCTTACCACATTTCACTCCTCTTGTTCTTCTCTTTTTCTATGTCAGAATAAATACATTTATTACAATACAGTGTTGCCCCATGTTCCTGACTTGAGAAAATAATCAAATGCTGCTTTAATTAATTTCATAATTGTCGAAATAACTAGCTGACATGTAAGAATTAGTTCCTAATCTGTAGTTGCAAAGTTTTTCCAGAATCTGACAGTTAATATTTTTTTTGTAGTTGGTTGATATCTTGAACTCCAGCAGAATTTCAACTGTTGCATTTTTATACATCAGTGAAATAATTTTGCAACTTGTTAAAATTATTTTATCCAAATTGGCTTCTTCAGAGGGAAAAAATAAAGCAATTTGGAACAGAAGTAATTCAAAATTCTCACAGAATGAGTTATGTCAAGCCGTATGGCCTATACTGTTCTCATTAAGTCAGTGGGAAATTGATTTCTTTAACTTCTGGGATGAATCAAGTCCTTAGCCAAGGCTATACCACAGCCTCAGCACAGGCACTTCTTTCCAGTGGAGCCAGAGATGGAATGATGATAGCTGATTTGATTAATTGTATAGTGTGCTCTTGGGATGACATGTGGTTATATATTTTAAGGAGTAAAATGGAGCTGTAAAAAGCATCCTAGAGATGCTTTTAGAACATGAGTGTATTAATTCTGTGTACAAGACTGTTTTTCCTGTGTGCAAGATTGCTTTTACACAATCCTTAGATGAGCTATTCAAGAAAGAGAGGAGTCCCTTATTCTAGTAGGCGCTGCAAATGGACAAGGTGTGTCGTCGTTGTTAGATATACAGTATTTTTCATGTAAATAACTAACTGTATTTTCTTCCTTTTTCTTGACAGGACCTGAAAAAAACCTTTGATAAAGCTTGGAAGGACTATGAAACAAAAGTGTATGTATCTTTTAAACTTTTATTTAAAATGGAAGTATAACTGAAATCTATAAAGGCCATTATTTAATATTAAGGTCCAAGCTAGAAGTCCTAGCTGGGAAGCTGAGCTTTTTTTTCTTTTTTTTTTTTTTTTTTTTCCTTAAAACCTGGAGCTATGTGAAAATACAAGTGCATAGACACAATAATTTCAAATTCTGTAATATATAACTTATTTCATGAGTAAATTGTTTTGTGTGTGCGTGTGTGTGTGTGTGTTTGTGTGCCATGACACTTAGTATCTGTGGTAGACCTCTTTGCTTAATGAAGTTCCAAGTACGGAGCATAATCTCCCAGTGCATGTTCTTCCACTGCATATTCTTCCACTTAAACTGAGAAAGTTTTGCTTCAATTGGGAAAGAAATTTTTTTTATTTTTGATAGTACCCATATTACTACCCTGTGATCTACTGCGTGTGAAAGTCCACGTCCTTTTCTACCTTTGTCTACTTCTGGAGGACACTAATATATAAAATGAAAAGTTAGCCACCCTGTGTTTTCATAAAATCATAGAATCAT
>VZTQ01008773.1:0-11162 GCA_013400755.1 Pelecanoides urinatrix | reverse complement strand
GGGTGGATTTGACCATGGACACTTGTCGTAGTTTAATGCCTGCCAGCAACTAATCATCATGCAGCTGCTCGCTCACTGCTCCCCTCTGGTAGGATGGGGGAGAGAATTGGGAGGGCACAAGTAGGAAAACTTGTGGGTTGAGATAAAAGCAGTTTACTCATGGAAATTAAACAAAGTAGAACAGTAATAACAAAAATGATAACAGTAACAGAATATACAAAGCAGGAAATGCACAATGCAACTACTTGCTCACCTCTGACCGCATGTCACGAAACGGGCCAAGCCCCCCCACACCCCTATTTTTTTATGCTAAGCATGACATCACATGGCATAGAATATGTCATTGGCCAGCTGGGTCAACTGCCCAGCTATGTTCCCCCGCCAACATGTGGCAGAGCATGGTAGGCTGGAAAAAAAAAGTCCCTGGTGCAAGCACCATCCAGCAACAACCAAAGCATCAATGGGCCATCAACACCTCATACCAAACCCAAAACACAGCACAACTTCCAAGCTACTGGGAAGAAAGTTAACTCTGTCCCAGCCAGAACCAGGACAACACTATTGCACATGTTGTCCATGATTGAGAAACATGCGCTGCAGACAGGCAAGCCAAACGAGTAAAGCCTCTTTGGTATGGAGGATGATGGTTGAAATACAAATATGGGGAGGCCTGGCAGATTGATTATACCACATTCCCACAAACCTGCCAAGGCAAGGGCTATGTGCTCACCATGGTGGAAGCAACCACCAGATGGCTGGAAACATACCCTGTGCCCTATGCCACCACCTGGAACACTCTCCGGGGCCTTGAAAAGCAAGGCCTATGGTGACATGGCACCCCAGAAAGAATTGAGTCAGACAATGGGACTCATTTCCGAAACGTCCTCATAGAAACCTAGGCCAAAGAGCATGGCATTGAGTGGGTATATCACATCCCCTACCATGCACCAGCCTCCGGGAAAATCGAACGATAGAACAGACCACTAAAGACTACACTGAGGGCAATGGGTGGTGGGACATTCAAGCATTGGGACACACGTTTAGCAAAAGCCACCTGGTTAGTCAACACCAGGGGATCTTCCAATCGAGCTGGCTTTGCCCAATGAAAACCCTTTTGTACTGTAGAGGAGGACAAAGTCCCTATTGTGCACATAAGAAATATGCTGAGGAAGACAGTCTGGGTTACCCCTACTCCCCATTCATGGGATTGCTTTTGCTCAAGGCCCTGGGTGCACTTGGTGGGTAATGCGAAAGGATGGGGAAGTCCTGTGTGTACCTCAAGGGGATTTGATTTTGGGTGAAAATAGCCAATGACTAACTGAATTGTATGATGTTAATTGCTATATAATACTGTATGTCATCACTTCTATGGATGCTGTATATCATATAAATGGTATTGCAGTAAGAATTACCCAGATGAATGAAGAATGAACTCTGATGAAACCAAGCAAAGTGCAACGATGATAAAACAGGACGAGCACAGCCATAATGGAACCAGAACTGTCTTCAGCATGCAACAGTCCAACACCACAAACCACCTCTCCTGCCCTGAAAGACTGTTATGACAGATAGAACCCGAAGTCATGGACTAAATGAACTCAACAGACTTTTTAGAGGCATGGCCCATGGACTAAGGGAATGATATCTCTGTGTGTCAAAAGACGTGAAAAGTGATGGTGACTAATTGGAATGGATTGGAAAATGTGAGACCTAGGCATGATGTAGATGGTATAGAATATGGGGTGGATACTGTCCTGGTTTTGGCTGGGTTAGGGTTAATTTTCTTTCTAGCAGCTGGTGCGGTGCTGTGTTTTGGGTCTGGTATGAGAGGAACGTTGATGGCCCATTGATGTTTTGGCTGTTGCCAAGTGCCATTTACACTGGGGACTTTTTGGTTTCCCACGCTCTGACATATGCATGAGAATCTTGGAAAGGGGAGCATAGCCAGGGTGGTTGATCCAGCTGGCCAGTGGGGTATTCCATACCACATGATGTCATGCTCAGTATATAATTAGCAGGTGTGGTCCAGAAGAGGGGGCTCTTGCAGCTCGGGACGGGCTTGGCGTCAGTTAGCTGGTGGTGAGCAGTTGTACTGTGCATCACCTTCTTTGTGTATTCTATTAGTGTTGTTGTTCTCATTGCTATTATTACTGTTCTAGTTTGTTTTATTTCAATTATTAAACTGTTTTTATCTCAACCCACAAGTTTTCCTATTTGTGCCCTCCTGATTCTCTCCCCCATCCTACTGGAGGCGGGGGGTGAGCGAGTGGCTGTGTGCTGTTTAGGTGCTGGCTAGGGTTAAACCACAGCAGAAATGCAAACAAGGGCTGCACCCTTTCTTGCTTTCCATGATAGTGTATTGTTTCATTGCTTTGCCTGAAAAGGAAAGCAAACTGGGATATTGTTTTTCCTGCCACTTCTTTGAGAATAGAAACTATTGTGCTTATTAAAGAAAGCAGTGGGGAATCTTCGTAGAGCTTATTTTAGAATGGTGACATTAGCCCTTCTCTGCAGAGAGCAACATCAAAGGTGAGAGTGCGAGATAACATTCCCTTTTATTAGTCAGCATATAAAATAGATTACATCAATGATGAACTCTCTAAAGCGTACAGTTAAAATGCTCTAGCAGACAGCTCTGTTGTATATCTCATGCTTCAGCACATGGAAGGGTTTTCTGTTGGGCAGGGATGCACAAGGCATTGCAATAGCAGTAAGCTTGGCACATGGATAAAAAGGCCATGCTGTCAATCACTTTGTGTTAATCAGCTTGATATGCTGCATGACACCTGCTCTCCACCGTTGACTGGATTCTTGTATGTTCCTGCAAGCAACAGGTCAAACGTGAGAGTGGGTATCTTACCTGGTCGTTTAGGAGTTCAGATCTGAACCTCTCTCCCTCAAAGGCTCTCTGTCCTGCAGTGAGATATACCCCATGTGCGAAGAGCTTGGTTTCCTGCAGAAGGACGTGAAAATAAGTCTTAGTGTACTGCCCAGCAGTACCTTAACAGATGACATACTATCCAGGTCTCTTTATTCAGGACAAATGGCTTGACAAGCTCTACAAAGGATCCAAGCATTAAGTGTGCATACAAAGACATCTCCAACAAAAGAACTGGATAGTGACCCCCATTGGAGGGTTTATCACAATGAAAGAAGAATAGTGAAACAAAGGAAATTTTTTAATTGGCCAGGATAACAAGCAGATCATAAAATCATAGAATCATAGAATATTTTGAGTTGGAAGGGACCCATAAGGATCATTGATCCTTGAGTCCTCCATACTCCTTGCAGGATTACCTAACACTACATCATATGACTAACAGCATTGTCCAGATGCTCCTTGAACAAGTTTGGTGCCATGACCATCTCCCTAGGGATCCTGTTTCAGTGACTGATCTTTTCCTAATTATCCTGGTTCCAGCTGGGACAGAGTTCACTTTCTTCCCAGTAGCTTGAGGGGTGTGCTGTCTTCTGGGTTTGGTATGAGAGGAGTGTTGATGGCCCCTTGATGCTTTGGTTGTTGCTGGTGGTTGGTGCTTGCACTGGGGACTTTTTTTTTTTTGGACTCCCATGCCCTGACAAGTGCAGGGCAAGCTGTGTTGGGGGGAGCATAGCCAGGCAGTTGACCCAGCTGGCCAGTAGGGTATTCTATACATTGACGCCATGCTCAGTATAAAAACCAGGGGTGGAGATGGGGGCTCGCCCCCCCGTTCATGACATTCAGTCAGAGGTCAGTGAGCAGTTGCATTGTGCATTGCCTGCTTTGTATATTCTGTTATTGTTGCTGTCATTGTTATTATTACTGCTTTACTTTGTTGTATTTTCAATTATTAAACTGTTTTTACCTCAATCCATGAGTTTTCCTCATTGTGCCCTCCTGATTCTCTCCCCCATCCCACCAGAGGCAGGGGTCAAGCAAGTGGCTGCATGGGATTTAGTTGCTGGCTGGGGTTAAACCACTACACTAATGTCCAATCTGAACTTCCCCCAACACAGCTTCATTCTATTTCCTCATGTCCTATCACTGGTCATGAGAGAGAGGAGATCAGCTGCCCCCCTGCTGAGGAAGTTGTAGACTGCAAGGGAGTCTACAATTCCCTCAGCCTTCTCTTCTCCAAGCTGAATAAGTCAAGTGACCTCAGCCACTCCTTGTAAGTCTTGTCCTCAAGGCCCTTCACTATCTTGGTTGCCCTCCTATGGTCACAGTCTAATAGTCTGATGTCCTTCTTGAATTGAGGCACTGAAAACTGCACACAGTACTCAAGGTGGGGCTGCACCAGTGCAGTGTAGAGTAGGACAATCACTTCCCTCAACCAGCTAGCTATGCTGTGGTTTGTGCACCCTAGGACACAGTTGGCCCTTTTGGGTGCCAGGGCACTCTGTTGACTCATATTCAACTTGCCATCAACCCAAATCCCCAGATCTCTTTCTGCGGAGCTGCTCTCCAGTCTCTCATACCCCAAATTTTACATATAATCAGGATTACCGTGTCCCAGGTAGAGAATCCAGCACTTGCTCTTGTTAAAATTCATACAGCTGGTGATTGTCCAGCTCTCTAGTCTATCTAGATCTCTCTGTAAGGCCTCTCCTACCCTTGAGTGAGTCCACAGCTCCTCCTAGTTTAGTATTGTCAGCAAACTTACTTAATGTACATTCATTCCTGCGTCCAGATCATTTATAAAAACATTAAAGAGCACTGGCCCTAAAATCTAGCCCTGGGGAATCCCACTGGTGACTGGCCACCAGCCTAATGTAACCCCATTTACTATAACCCCTGGAGCCCGAGCCGTCAGCCAATTGTTCACCCAACACATTATGGACTTGTCTAGCTGTGTGCTGGACATTTTATCCAGAAGCATACAGTGAGAGAGGGTATCAAAAGCTTTCCTAAAATCCGAAACGACCACATGTACTGGCTTCCCTTGGGCAACTAGATGGGTGACCTTGTCATACAAGGACATTAAGTTGGTTAAGCAGCGCTTTCCCTTCGTGAACCCATGCTGGCTATGAGCAATCACTGCATTGTCTCTCAGGTGTTTTTCTATAACTCCCAGAATATCCGTCTCCATAATTTTACCAGGTACTGAAGTGAGACTGACAGGCCTGTCACGGTCTCCCTTCTTACCTTTCTTGAAAACCAGCACAACATTTGCCAGCTTCCAGCTGACTGGGACCTCTCCAGACTCCCAAAACCATTGAAAAATAATGGAGAGAGGTCCAGCGATGACATCGGCCAGCTTTTTCAGTACCCTGGGATGAATCCCAGCTGGCCCCATAGATTTATGTGCACCCAACTGGAGCATCTCTGCTTTGTCTACCTCCCTATTTGTGAGTTGACCGACCTTGTCAAGCAACAGACCAATGTTATTTCCAATTCTGCCTTTGCTATTAACATATTTTAAAAAGCCCTTTTTGTTGTCCTTCACAGTGATGGCCAGCTTGATATCAAAGGATATCAAGACAATGCTAGCTACCTCCCACAGAGTTTTGGCTAGAATAGACTGCAGTTTGTCTGGGCTGACTTATGGGTTTCATACTGAGAAAATGTATATACACATATATATATGTATTTAAATACACACACACAGACATGGCTATATAAATATATTTCTAAGATTAACAGATTTCTAATAGTCTTTTATCATCACAAAACCGGTTCATGATTGAAACTTATCACAGCTTGACCTTAGGACAAAAAAGCAGTATTATGGGGTAAATAAAAATTTCATCCAATACAAATGCAGTTGACAATGAAAAGCTAAAGAGTCATTTGAAAAGAGAAATGCAGATGTTTTTCACCCTTGGTAAAGTTTGTGCCTGAATTTCCTAGGGAGAACAAAGATTAACAGATGAAGAGGTGAAACTAAAGGAGTTGCAGTTCAGTTTTAAATGCTGGCCTATCACACATGCCTTAACACATGCCTGGTTGCTAGTCAGCCTAGCAGCAGATCCCAGGGCTGATTTAGATGGAGCAACTCCCTTGGGGGAACCCTTGTGAGAAAAGCAATGCCTAGGAAGGGTGATGTAATTGGTGTCTCTGTAGAGGAGATACATAATATCCAGAACATAATATCCAGACATTACTCACAGAGGTCCTCATTTCTTCATGGATGTCAACCAGTATAGTTACATAGTTACTGATTAAAGGAAAGGAAGATTGAATGTTGTACAAATCATCACCAAAGGGCTGGTAGCCTACTTGGGGACAACAGTTTGTGTAGATCCAGAGTTTTGAAAGTCTTTGGGTTTAGCAGGTCTTTGCACAGGCAAGTGGCTAGCTATGCTCATTTACACTATCTGGCACCCACTGCTGTAAGTGTCCTATGCAGCAAAGGATACATGCAGCACGTGGATGTACGCATAGAGAGAGACAAGTTCTCTCCAACACTTATGCTATGCTGGAAGTACCCTTGGAAGCACGCTGAAATTTCCTGGGGAGGAGGAGAACTGCAAGTTAGAAACTCATTCTTCAGGCCTAGGAACGCTGCAGTGTCACACTGTGTCAGATACAGTTACATATATCCAGGAGGACCTCAGCTGCACAGCCTGAGAACTGGGTAACCTTTCTCATCAGCAGAAAAGAAGGTGGGAAAGGTATGTGTGCATATTACTACATGGCTATGGAGTATATTTGTAGTGTGTNGTGAAGGGTCTGGAGAACAAGTCTTATGGGGAGTGGCTGAGAGAACTGGGACTGTTTAGTCTGGAGAAAGGAGGCTCAGGGGAGTTCTTATTAGCTCTCCCTTACTAGGGAGGCCTGTAAATTAGATCTCTACAGCTACCTGAAAGGAGGTTGTAGGAAGGTGGGTGTCAGTCTTTTCTCCCAAGTAACAAACGATAGGATGAGAGGAAATGGCCTCAAGTTGAGCCAGGGGAGGTTTAGATTGGATATTATGAAAAAATTTGTCACCGAAAGGGTTGTCAAGCATTGGAACAGTCTGCCCAGGGAAGTGGTTGAGTCATAATCCCTGGAGGTATTTAAGAGATGTGTAGACATGGTGCTTAGGGACATGGTTTAGTGGTGGACTTGGTAGAGTTAGGTTAATAGTTGGACTCTATGATCTTAATGGTCTTTTCCAACCTAAATGATTCTATGATTCTATATGGTATGTATATATATGGTAGTATGGCAGGTTACATATAGTGGTAGTATGGCATCTTCGTACATTTTAGATGTAATTTGCCTCTCCCCACCTCAGCAAATGAGGGCAATTTTGTAGTCCTGACAGTAGGCTATGGCAGAAAGTTTCTTAAGAGGTTATGCAGGTAAGAGTGTGGCAGGTACTTTACTTATGCAAGGCTCACTAATTTCTAGAGCAGTATGCAGCAAAACAGCTGCAGGATAGCAGCTCCCCCATTCCCAGTCACCAAGTCATCCATCTTCTAAAAAACTAAGGTATAACACTGCACTTCATCATCAGACAACAGGACCACATATTTGTGCTTTCACCACTTCCAGCCCTATATGTGCAGACTACAGCTCTGCTGGGAAGCAATAAAAAGCTAAGCTCCTTTTAGCAAGAATAAAAGTTGTCCTGACCTCACTCAAATCTGTCTCTATAAATTTGTTAAAATGCATCTTTGTGGATACTTGAGAAGCTGCTCTGTTGGTTATTTTGAATGGCTAATAAATTGTCTTTGTGTCATCCTACTGGAAGGTTTAGTCAGGATACAGCATGCCTTACAGACCTTCAACTATGATTGGCAGAATAGGGAAAATAACAGAATGATAGGGGAAGAGGTGCTAAGCAATACTAAAATTTCTTAATAATCATACTTGATTATTCCATGGCACACAGAACTGCAAGGCAAACAACTCATCCTCAGGTAAAGGCATGGTGAATATTGTCTTCCTCCATTGTGACATTTTGAGCATCTTTTTGTTTGTTTGCAGGATCACTTATGTTTCTTGTCCAAGCTGATCCTTATCAGTACATTTCTCCAGCATAATTACTCATCTCTGATTCCACTTTGGTTTTCACTTTCTGACATTGTCAGAGAAGCAGAAACTATGCCTCAAAAAGACTTTTTTTTTTTTTTTACCTCTCTCAGGAATTTGCACTTAATAATATATATTTGTTGGTTTATAAGAGTATTTTATCTGAAAAGTTCTTAAAAGCACATTACGAATAATGCGTGCTTAACTTCAGAAGAGATTTGAAGTAGGAGGACTATTATCATTCAATTATAACCTGGCCAGGAAGCTGCGGTTAACATCTTTGACTCTGGAAGACATGTAACAGGATCATTAGTGAATAAGAGTGGCCAAGATGCCACTTTTACAATTCATCCAGAAGACAGACACTTTAATGGGACAATGTCCTCTAACCCTAAGCTACGACACTGATTCTTTGCTCACTGTCACAGTCCATTTGGATCTCTCAAATTTACACGACAACATACTCCATAAATTCAACTTTATTTTATGGAGCTGGGAAATGTAACAAACAAACATTACAAACAAGGGCTCAATCCCCTTTTCACAGAGTAGTCTATCACGTGAATTCACTAATTCATCACTTAAGTGATGAGGTTTCTCACTCACAAGTTCTCTAATTCACAACTCGTGACACGTAACTTATGGCTTGTAACTTTTCACTTGTGCACCTATGAGCAAAATTAGTTACCTAGCCAATGCTGAGAGTGTTCATCCTTCCTCCTCCATTACGGTGTGGGCATCCAATGGGAAGCACAGAAGTCTCAGCAGTCCAGCTGCTGTTGAATACGCTTCAAAATCTTTTTGGGTAAGCTGGTATCTTCCAGCTTGGAAGTTTGATCTATACCATTTCCATGAGGTAGCAGATTCTGATGAAACTGCCAATCAATATGCAAAGATGATGGCTGCAGGAGACAGCAATCTACAGGTGGTTATGGCTGCATAATGGCCTTTTTGTTCTTTCTGGCCACCTGTCCTGCCTACCTGGTGTTCTCACGTTGACCTAATGGCACCTCTCCCAGAACACATCAGGCCTTAGCATGATCTGAGTTAGCCAAAAACTGAGCAGGAGTTGAGTGAACAGTCACACTTACTCATAGAAAACTGCTGCTTCTCAGAGCCCCTTATGAATCATTCACTGGCTCTTGAGAAGAAAAGTCACTCCAGTAATTGTCTCAAGCTTAGCCCATGGAAGTCACAGTTTCAAGTTCCCTCCACCTTCTAACATGACTTCTGGTTGTCTATTTTGAGCCAAATACTCAGAAGGCTCTATCTCTGATCAGGTAGCTGTTCTTTCCTAGTGCTGAGAGTCCACATTTGATTTTCCATGAAAAACTCAGAGAATAGTCTTGTGTTTTCTGAACTTCCCAAAAGTGGAGGAAACCCAGGTTCAAGCCCTAGTCCTCCCTAATCTAAAGAGAAGCTAAGAGAAAATGGCTCTGTGTGTCTGTCATGTTCAGACAAATTCATAATAATGAGGCAAGTCTAAAATCAAGCTAAGAAGTCAAGTCAGCAAGGTAAGGCCAGCTTCTACAAGGGGCAGGGCTGGACATGGGCATAGGTGCAGCATAGCTCAGACAGGGACCGAGGGCAAGAGCTGGAGCTTAAATGCAGCTCCTGAGCAAAGGATGGGAAGCCCCAGAAGAGGCATCTCACATCCCTCTTTCTTGTACAGTTATTTCTCACAAGTTCACTGCTATCCCAGCAGTCTGATACAAAGCTACAACATGTATATATTATCAATTAGTATTTTAGTATTAGTGTGTAACTAGGGTCTCACCTCCACATCCATTTATCTGGTGTATAATAACACAGTGTGAGCTCATATCAAAGTCTTCCCCTACTCAGGATACGTACAAGGCAGTAGCCATTTGCTTTCTTAAAACTTAAGTTCATCAGCCCTTTCTCAAATCTAGCCAAAATCAGCCAATGAAGTACACGTTACTAGGGAAGGGGCACTCACAAGTGCTGGTGCGTATGGTTTGCTTCCACAGGAAGCCAAGCTATAAAAATAGTAATAGGTCCACTGAAGCAGATGAACTTGTGGAGTGCATGTGTAAGTGAGAAGAGAATCAAGCTGTTAAATTATCTGAGCTCTTTCTCACATCATCTTACCACCTACTGTATTGAAGGGAAAGTCTCCCCTCTTTATAGAAAAGACCTTCAGTGAAGGATTTTTGGATTACAAAATGCCACAACTGGCAGTTTATTCAGCTGCTGAGATTTCCTTTCTTCCCTATTTCTCTTCTTCATTTTCATTTTTCATCCAACCACATTTGAAAAGGCCTTTGAGAAAAAGCACTCCAGAGTCTTTGTATAAAGCATCCCTTTAAATGAACATCTCTCCAAAGCCACTCTTCTGCTCCAGAGTGGGAAAACAACAAAACTTTCCTTTTTTTTCAGATCAATCATACTGACCTGAGTACTCTAAGACTGCCTTAAAGTCTGATTGCACCAGCACATGGTGCTGCAAGATGAACTGAAATGACATGCTCTTTCAACTGAGGACAACTTCCACAGGCCTTGAGACCAATTAAAACACAGCTGACTTCTCAGCAGATAGCTGGAGAGCACCAAAATGCAATAGTTGTAGAAGTGGTACAGAATGAAGAGATGTTGTTTGTCACATATGCCAGCTTTTACAATGTTTAGAAGGTGTGGGATAGTTACACATCGTTATGTGTGTTCATATATTTTCTGCTCTGCCTTTGAAAATAATTTTTAATACAGGAACTTGGAGACATTGTTCTTCACATTAATTCCTAAGAAAGGATTTTTAAGAAATGTAAGTACATATGAAAATATTGCTTCTGAAAAGGCAATGGCAGTGATTTATTTAGCTTGACCTTAAGTACACAAACAGTAAACCAAGTAACAGGCTGGATCAAGCCAGCTGATTTATTAAACAGGAATCTTTGAATGTATTTTTCTCAAAAAGATTTGGAGCATAATAGACAATATACCCTGCATGGTTTTACAGTTTCAGGAGGCAAATTTGATTTGAGAAAGCCCCATTTTTTCAGATCTGTCCATTGACCACCAGATAAGATGGTCTTGGTGCTCTCTGAATTGGAATTTGAAGAATAAACAAGTGTGCCACAGGAAGAGAAGACTCTGCTAGCCAGACTGCTTTTCAATATATCATCTTTAAGAGCAATTTTAAATTACGAAAATATTCAAAAAACAATTGCCAAAAACTGTCACGGAGCAAAGAATGGACACCACG
>VZTQ01008772.1:3699-14659 GCA_013400755.1 Pelecanoides urinatrix | reverse complement strand
CATGTGCCCCCCCCCCCCCGGCAGAGACCACCCCGACCCCCCCGGAGCTGTTGGGGGCTCACGGGGCTGCTCCCCCCCACCTAAAACAAGTCCCAGCCATGAGGATCTTTCCCTGCAGCCCTCAACCCATTCCAAAGGATCCCTAGGGATCCTTTTCGGGACACCATTCCCAGCCAGGCTTCTGCGGAGGATGAGCGCGGTGGCCTTCGTCGCTGCAGCCCTGCGCGTGGCGGTGGGGTCTCACCGGGCACCACCAAATAGGCAATCATGTTGCAGGGTAATTAGCGGCGCTCGGGGTAAAGCAGGCGCTGCTCTATGATAATTGGCTAATCATTAGTCACTCTTTAGTGTTCGTTGTAAAAATCATTAATCAGCGGGAAGGAGCGCGGCTAATGCAGCTGTAACGAGCTGGTGCAACCGCCCGCGCCGGGGCCGTGGGGTGCGAGGGGCCGCCGGCGCGGCCGTGGCGGGGAGCTGACGCCCTGGTTGCGGAGCTGATCTCCCGCCTGGGTTTAGCAAGTCAACGCTTTTCCCCTGAAATGAGCCGGGCTTACCCAAAACCCGGTGCTCGCCTCGGTTCTGGGTACGGTGATGCCCGGCGCGACCTTTCGCCGTTGTTCGGGGACTCTCGAAGCCCTTTTCTAGAAAACAGCGGTTGCTTTTCTGCTCTGAGCTCCAGAGCCGGATTCACCCAGCCCAGACCCGGGTGCTCGCGTCAGCTCGGCCCCGTGGGACGCCGGCTCTCGGGGACGCCGTCGCTTGCGCATCCCGGCGCTGGAGCAGGCAACGGCTCCTGACTTGCCGTGGAGAAGCGGCACCGTGCTCCGGGGAGAGACCGCAGCCTCCTCCGCAGCGGCTCCATCGCCTGCCCCAGCGCGGCCCCGCTCCAGAAATAGGGGGCAGAGACGTGGAGGGGCTCTTGCCTTTACCGCCCGGGCCGATTCGGGGTGTCCTGGCTTCGAAGGGTGCTTGGTCGGACCCCCGCACCCCCGGAGTGAGGCAAGGGGCTGCTTGGGGACCCCCGTGTCACCCATGAGAGGGGTCAGGGTGCTCTGACAGCCCCCCGACCCCGCCAGGCGCCGGCTCCCTGGCAGCTCTCTGCGCCGCGGCCGAGGGTGTCAGCAGTTTCTCCTCTCCCGAGCTGCGAGCCGGCAGCTTTCCCGGGGAGCTCTAATTAATAACCCGGTGACAGATTGCACAGGCTGCGTTTAACCTCCTCATAACGGCCAGCAGCCGCCGCCGCCTCCAGGCCCCCGAGCCGCAGCGGGCAGGGCTGCCCTCCACCTCCATCCCCGGGGGGTGATCCGCAGGGAAAGGCGCTGGATACGGCCGGGGAGCTGCATCTTCCCGGCATCTGGCTCTTATCCACGGATGCTCACCCGCATCCCAGGGCTCCTCGGGATGGACCCCAGGGTTTCAGCCCAATCTGGCAGGCGGAGGAGCTCTGCCAGCTTTCAGATCGGGGGTTCTGAGTGCTGCCTGCACTCATCCTGCCCGCCACAGGCTGCTGCCTGGCATTAATTATGCATTAGCCCTCTATAAAGTATTTATGTCTGCCTTGCTGCTCAGCCGCGGCCAGAAGGGTCCCGGGTAGCGGGAAATGGCTCCTCGGTGACTGCGGATGCTCTGCCCGGGTTTGCTTTGGCCTCTCATTTTTTTTGGCGGGGGAAGAAATGAAGCTTTTGGTGCACGGGATGCTCCCAGGGTGGGAGATGGGGTGATGCCGGCTGCGGGTGCTTGTGGGTGCCAGCCCTGTGCCGTGCCCGGAGCGGCTGGGGGGGGGACCCCTCCCGCCATGGGGACCCCAATTTTGGGGGGTATTAGCACACAACGCTGTGCATTAAATCTTTCTTTATGTCTATCTGATAATTGTTCATCATATTAATTCACCTGCCGTAGCAGCGAACGGCCGGCACGACGCCGTTCACCGGCACGACGCCGTTCACCGGCGCTTTCCTAAGGACTCATTATCCCACGATGCGGCTCGGGGTTGCCAAGGGCTCCTGGCCCCCGCACCGACCAGGCTCCATCTCCGCTGCGTTGGGAGCCGAGCTGGATAAATCCTCTTTTTACCTCCCCCTGCGATAACTTAGGGATTTCCTCAGCTAAGGACGAGTTTTTTACATCGCCATCGGTTAATTCGTTCTTGTTGCGCTGGAGGTTAGAGAACGGTGTTTAGCCACCGCCGTGTCCAATAAATCCCTTCCGATGTGAAACATGAAGTTAAAACCGCGGCGTGTAAAGTAAAGTATCGTCCCTGGCTTGTTACAGGGAACGGGTCATTTATCTTCTCCTGGCTCGGTGCAGAAGGCGCTTGGAGAGCGATGAGTTTGCTCTTGATTTTCATAATTAATAATTATGAATTACCCATGAAATGCTAAATGGCCCAGTGCAAAAACGCCGGCTTATGGCGTGAATAAATCGGGCAAAAGAGAAGAAGAGGGTGTGGGGGGGGAGGATCCTTGGTTTTTGGGGCGAGCGTGGTGGGACCCAGCCAAAAACGGGGGGACAGCGGGAGCCTGCGGTGCTCACCCCCCTCCTCAGCTGTCTCGGGAGACCAAAAACCAAAACCCCCAGCCTGGATCCGCTTGGAAAAGCTGCAGCTGGATGGAAAAATTGGCTTCCTGAAAAATCAGCGGAGCGGGGTTGCCAGCTTGGATGCTCAGGTGCCCACCTGGGTGCCCACCTGGGTGCCCAGCCGGGCAGGGGGATGCGCTGGTGTTTCCCTGTCGCTGTCGAAGGGATTTAAAACTCAAAGGGAAGGAATTAGCAATTTGTACTCGTAGCTCCGCTCCCCTCCCGGGGCCGCGGCGGAGGTAACTCCTGCCTCGTCAACTCCATTAGTGGGAAATAACACCCAGGGCTGGGTCTGCGGGAGGAAGAGGAGGGACTGCGGAGCGTTGAAGAGCGTTTCCTCCTCATTCCCTCCCATCCCCGTCGGCGGGACCCGCCGGGAACTTGAAATCTCTGTATTTGGAGCCGATCGCTGCGGCGAAATGAGTCTTGGAAGAAAAAAAAGAAAAAAAATTAACTGACCCGGATAAAAACCGAAAAGGAGGGAAAAAAAATGCGAAGCGGTTCAAATCCAGCGGGATGAGGACGGGTTTTGGAGGAGCCGCGTGGGAGGCATGGCAGGACGGCGGGGTTGTGCCGCGGTGGGATGCGCTGGGCACCGGGCTGTGCCGGCACCGCGCGGGGACGGTGACGGTTCAAGGAGGGTTCGGCGGGCTCGTCCTGGCGCCGGGACGTTGCTCCCTCGCTGGCTTGTCCCCCGCCGGGTGACGGCGAGAGGGAAGGATGCTCCGGCGTCTCGCCACGCCGCTGCCAGCCCTGCGGTTTTGGGGAGCCCGACGCGAGTGGTTCCGGCATCCTTCGGGGCTCTGACATCTCTCCTCCTCTCTCCCGCAGACCCTTTTCCAGAGCCCCGACGAGGGCTGGCAGGTTTATACCTCGGCGCAAGCCCCCGACGGCAAATGCCTCTGCACGGCCGTCATCCCCGTCCAGGGCACTTGCTCCCGCGACCTGCGCAGCCACCAGCTCCGCCAGCTCATGGAGAAGGTGAGCGCTGGCCGGCCCGGCTAACGAAGCCCTTAATTTGTGGAGATAAATCCCGACTTTTAACTTGCAGCTCCCAAATGATGCTTAATGGATGGTTTTCCCTGTACGGAACAGGGTGGTTTCCCACGGAGGGTTCCCGGCCCCTTCCCCGTGGGCTCTGTGGAAACGCCGACAGAAGCCGTCAGCCGTCCCCTCCCCTCCGCCGCCGGCCTGAGCGGAGCTGGTTTAATTTCCCCCTGGTTTTTAACCCGTCCAGACGGGTGGGCACACCACAAACCCGATTTTATTATAACATGCTGCAAAAACGCCTCTTAAGCAGCTCCCTTCCGAGGCGGCGGCAGCACCGTAAATACCAGTGGGGCCGGAGCTAATAAATAAATAACCGTTTGAGGAGCACGGCCACGTTCGCGTCCTTTGAAAGCGCGGAAATAAAATAACTTTGCCGGCTGCGGCAGATGAAATTAAAGAATGAAAGCTCAGAGAGCAGGCTGGGAAATGTGCGCTCGGGCGGTTTAAAAAAAAAAAGAAAACAAATAGCAGCTGAAGCAGGATGAGTAAAACGCATTATTTGATACATTAAAGCTGCAGGGGGAAGAGTTTTCTTGCAAGCATTTATATAAATACCGGCGCGGCGCAGCGGGGAGCTGCTCGTCCCGTGGCTCCCTGGGGACGGGGGCACCGGGCTGGGGTGACACCGCTGACCTTGAGCTGGTCCTGGGGGCTGCTCTCCCTTCCCCATCGTCTCTCCCCCCAGATTTCCCCGGCTCAAACCCAGCAGAGATGGGGCGGGGTGTGTGTGTGTGTGTTGTTAATTAGACCCAGGGTTTTATCACCCCAAATCCTCGCCGTCCCGCCACGCAGGTGCAGAACATCTCCCAGTCGATGGAGGTGCTGGACCTCCGGACCTACCGGGACCTCCAGTACGTGCGCAACACCGAGACCCTGATGAAGGGCTTGGACTCCCGGCTGAAGGTGGCCGCTGAGAGCCAGAAAAGCCTCAACGCCAAGAGCTTCCAGGTGAGCCCCCGGCCCCGCCGCCCCTCGCGCCCCGGGGGACCAGCGGCCGCTTTGGCAGCTCGCCCCGAGCACCCGGTGCTGCGCGATGCCACCGCAGGGGTGGGCAACCTGGGAAGGGTCCCGCTTTCCGTGGTCCGGGTGGGCGAGCACCCCTGGGGTGACCCCGGGGTGAGCATCCCTGGGGTGGTTCTGGGGCCGAGCACCCCTGGGGTGGTCCTGGACTGAGTACCGCTGGGGTGGTCCCAGAGCTGAGCACCCCTGGGGAGGTCCGGGGCCCAAGCACCCCTGGGGTGGCCCCGGGGTGAGCATCCCTGGGGTGGTTCTGGGGCCGAGCACCCCTGGGGTGGTCCTGGACTGAGCACCCCTGGGGTGGTCCCAGAGCTGAGCACCCCTGCGGTGGTCTGGGGCCCAAGCACCCCTGCGGTGGTCCAGGGGCTGAGCACCCCTAGGGTGGTTCCAGGACTGAGCACCCCTGGGGTGGTCTGGGTGGCTGAACAACCCTGGGGTGGTCCCAGAACTGAGCACCCCTGCAGTGGTCCGGGTGGCCGAGCACCCCTGGGGTGGTCCTGGGCTGAGCGCCCCTGTGTCACCTCAGCGCGCAGGGTGGGTGCAGTGCAGGAGCAGGAGAGGGTGCCCAGCCGCGGTGGGTGCGCAGCCAAAGGCGCAGGGCAAACCGACGGGGGGGCCACATCCTGCCGCCTCCCCGGGTGCCGCCGGGGGAGCTGTGCCGGCAGAGACGGCCAATTCCCAGCCCATCTGGCTGCGAATCGCCACCTTTAATTAAACAAAACACGACTCTTCGCCGGCGAAGCCACAATTTCCATCTGACGGGTGGCAGCCGCCAGCACCCCCAAGAAATCCCATTACCCGCCCCCCCCGCCGGGGCACGGGTTTATTTTGGGAGCCTCATCCTGACAATTAAAGAGTGGTTCTGTCTCGGGAGCGGTGGGTTCTTGGCACGGAACCGGGCCGGAGGATGCTCAGGTGGATGCTGGACGCTGAGAGTTGCGGAGACGAGACAGTGATTAAACATCTGAGCTGCAGCAAACGGCTCGGCTGGTTTAGTCGCAGCAGGAGGTGCTGAGCCCCGGGGCCAGCTCCCCGCCCCGCTTCCCCCGCGCCGCTTCCTCGCCACGCCGGCGCGGCGGCTGGCACAGGGCTGGCGGGATCGTGCGGGGCTCCCAGGGCCAAGGATCCCTGCGGGGCTCCGGGGGCCAAGGATCCCTGCAGCGGTCCCAGGGCCAAGGATCCCTGTGGGGTTCCCAGGGCCGGGCATCCCTGTGGGGCTCCGGGGGCCAAGGATCCCTGTGGGGCTCCCAGGGCCGGGCATCCCTGTGGGGCTCCTGGGGCCAAGGATCTCTGCAAGGCTCTCAGGGCTGGGCATCCCTGTGGGGCTCTTGGGGCCAAGGATCCCTGTGGGGTTCCCAAGGCCGGGCATCCCTGTGGGCGTCCCGGGGCCAAGGATCCCTGTGGGGTCCCCGGGGCCAAGGATCCCTGCAGTGGTCCCAGGATGGAGCATCCCTGTGGCGATCCCAGAGCTGAGCATCCCTGCGGCAGGCAGGGTGCTGGGTGCACCACACACCCCTCGCCTGGAGCCATCCCCCATCCCTGCACCCTCTCCCCACCCCGTACTTGCGCCCTGTTCCCGCGTCGGCTCTCGGGGACCTGCCGCAGGGCTGAAGCCTTTCCTGGGTCCTTCCAGGCCAAAGTCAAAATCTCTCTTAACTTTCTCCTGGCGCTAAATTAAACGCAGATTTTTAAACCCTGGACCTGGCGTATAACTCTGCCTGTCGCTTTTATTCCCCCAGCACCATCCTGCACCCCTCCTGCGGAGCATCGCTCCGTGCCCACCCCGCTCTCCTGGCCGGCCGGGGACGGGGGGGATGTCACCCTGTGCAGGGTCCGATCCTGCCTGCGGAGGAGCGGGTGATTCATTAGCTACCGTTCCCCAAGACGCCTTGTAATTGTTATTAATTACCGACCTAGGGAATAGGGCTCGTCTCTGGTGTGTTGACGAGGTACCGCCGTGCTGGACAGACAGGATGGTGACAAGCACCACCGAGGGGCTTAATTTAAGGGGGGGTGATGGTTTTTTTTTTCCCCCCCCCTTGCACCCCTTAAACAGGAGCTCAAGGACAAGATGACGGAGCTGCTGCCGCTGCTGCCCGTCCTGGACCAGTACAAGTCGGACACGCGGCTGATCGTGCACCTGAAGGAGGAGGTGAGGAACCTCTCCGGGAACTTGCTGGCCATCCAGGAGGAGATGGGTGCCTACGACTACGAGGAGCTGCAGCAGCGGGTGCTGATGCTGGAGGCGCGGCTGCACGCCTGCATGCAAAAACTGGGTATGAACCCCACCACCACCACCCCTGCCACGGCTCCGGCGGTGGGTGGGCACCCAGGACCCCCCAGCAGAGGCAGGGGGGCCCGGGGGCCCTGCCTGTGCAGGCAGGGCAGCAGGCAGGGCAGGCAGGGGGTCCCTGCCAGTGCAGGAAGGGCAGGCAGGGGGGCCCGGGGTCCCTGCCCGAGCAGGCAGGGGGGTCCAGGGTCCCTGCCAGTGCGGGCAGGGCAGGCAGGGGGACCCGGGGTCCCTGCCCATGCAGGCAGGGCAGGCAGGGCAGGCAGGGGGTCCCTGCCTGAGCAAGCAGGGCAGGCAGGGGGTCCCTGCCAGTGCAGGCAGGGCAGGCAGGGGGGCCCGGGGTCCCTGCCCATGCAGGCAGGGCAGGCAGGGGTCAGAGAACCCCAACCGCCGCTGTTGCCTGCGGCTGCCTGTGCACATTGCTCCTGTTTTGCTGCACTGCCGATATCTTCCAAATAATAATACTAATACTAATACAATAATACTAATACAATAATAATAGTAATAATAATACAATAATAATAGCAATAATAATAATAATGATAATAATGATAATACTGGCAACCCAGCATCCTCCAGTATGTGCCGACGGGGTGTTTGCTGGTGCGGCTGTGTCCCAGATCCGTGCAGGAGCCGCCTTCCCTTGCTCAGGAATAGCTGCCGGAGCCCAGCGGTGCCTTTTCCTTCTGCATCCCCCATCCTGCTGCCCCGTCCCCCGAAACTCCCGGGGGGTCCCTGGGGTGAAGGGGAGCCCTGGTTCCTCCCCGCTCGGCGCGTGATGCCCACGGGACCGGGGCAGCGTCGTGGTCCAGGATGTTCCCCCCCTAATTCCGAACTCTTTTTTTTCCCCCTGCCAGGCTGCGGGAAGCTGACGGGCGTCAGCAATCCCATCACCATCCGAGCATCGGGCTCCCGCTTCGGCTCCTGGATGACCGACACGATGACACCCAGCGCCGACAGCCGGGTGAGTCGGGGTGGCCACCCATGGGGTGGGGGGGACGCACAGCCCTGCCTGGGCTTTCTGTAGCTTTTTTTCCGGGTATTTTCCCCCAAACCCCCCCAGGCCCAAGCAGAGGTGAATTTTGCGGGTGGGCAGCTCCTCTCCTGGCTCTGATTTTTTGCAAAAGCCCAGCGCTGCTCGGGCACCGCATCCCCTGCGACGCGCCGGGCTCATGCAGCTGCATCCCTCCGGGCTGGGCCTGCACGGGGGCACGTCCCTGGGCTGCACCCTGGAGCGTGCAGCCAGGGGTCCCTGCACCTCGGTGCATGCTCTTTGGGGGGCACGCTGCCCGTGCACGCTGCGGGGGTGCACCCACCTTGGTGCATGCTCCGTGGGCTGCACGCTGCCCGGGCACGCTGCCAGGGGTCCCTGCACCTCGGTGCATGCTCTTTGGGGGGCACGCTGCCCGTGCACGCTGCGGGGGTGCACCCACCTTGGTGCATGCTCCGTGGGCTGCACGCTGCCCGGGCACGCTGCCAGGGGTCCCTGCACCTCGGTGCATGCTCTTTGGGGGGCACGCTGCCCGTGCACGCTGCGGGGGTGCACCCACCTTGGTGCATGCTCCGTGGGCTGCACGCTGCCCGGGCACGCTGCCAGGGGTCCCTGCACCTCGGTGCATGCTCTTTGGGGGGCACGCTGCCCGTGCACGCTGCGGGGGTGCACCCACCTTGGTGCATGCTCCGTGGGCTGCACGCTGCCCGGGCACGCTGCCAGGGGTCCCTGCACCTCGGTGCATGCTCTTTGGGGGGCACGCTGCCCGTGCACGCTGCGGGGGTGCACCCACCTTGGTGCATGCTCCGTGGGCTGCACGCTGCCCGGGCACGCTGCCAGGGGTCCCTGCACCTCGGTGCATGCTCTTTGGGGGGCACGCTGCCCGTGCACGCTGCGGGGGTGCACCCACCTTGGTGCATGCTCCGTGGGCTGCACGCTGCCCGGGCACGCTGCCAGGGGTCCCTGCACCTCGGTGCATGCTCTTTGGGGGGCACGCTGCCCGTGCACGCTGCGGGGGTGCACCCACCTTGGTGCATGCTCCGTGGGCTGCACGCTGCCCGGGCACGCTGCCAGGGGTCCCTGCACCTCGGTGCATGCTCTTTGGGGTGCACGCTGCCCCTGCACCCGGGGTACACGCTGCCTGGGGTGCCCGGGTGCCGGCTCGCTGGGCTGCAAACCCTCCGCCGCGTTGCATGCGGGGCACGTGCTGCCTCGGCGGAGCTGCGCCAAGTGCTAACGAAGGGAACGGGGCTGCGGCAGTGGGAGGCTGGGCAGGAGCTTCCTCGCAGGCCGGGGACTCAATCGCGTTGGGTCTTTCTAACGACGCGCAGCCTCTTATTAAAAATGAGCCAAGCGTCTCATCGGCAGAAAAAGCAAAAAAACACGTTTAACGAGGGGAAGCCAGAAAAAAACGCGTGGCCCGGTACGCGGCAGCAGCGTAAATGTGCTGCGGGGGGCTGTGCAGGACGTGGGTCGTGTCCGTCTGTCCTGGGGTCCAATCCTGATGGGGGTGGGAGCCCCGTTTTTGGCTGGGTATCCCTAACCCGAGCCCGCTGCAGGTGTGGTACATGGACGGTTACTACAAGGGCCGCCGCGTCTTGGAATTTCGGACGATGAACGACTTCGTGACGGGACAGAACTTCGTGCAGCATCTCCTGCCGCATCCCTGGGCCGGCACCGGCCACGTGGTCTTCAACGGGTCCCTCTACTACAACAAATACCAGAGTAACATCGCGGTGAAGTACCACTTTCGCTCCCGCAGCGTGTTGGTACAACGCAGCCTGGCCGGCGCCGGCTACAACAACACCTTCCCTTATTCTTGGGGTGGTTTCTCCGACATCGACTTCATGGTGGACGAGAACGGGCTGTGGGCCGTCTACACCACCAACCAAAACGCCGGCAACATCGTGGTGAGCCGGTTGGACCCCCAGACGCTGGAGGTCCTGCGAAGTTGGGACACGGGATACCCCAAACGAAGCGCCGGAGAGTCCTTCATGATCTGCGGCACGCTCTACGTCACCAACTCCCACCTTGCCGGTGCCAAGATCTATTTTGCCTACTACACAAACACTTCCAGCTACGAATACACGGATATTCCCTTCCACAACCAGTATTCCCACATATCCATGCTGGACTACAACCCACGGGAGAGGGTGCTCTACACCTGGAACAACGGTCACCAGGTCATCTACAACGTCACGCTCTTCCACGTCATAAAGACGTCGGGTGAGCTGTGACCCCCGCGCTCTCCCTCCCCCAGCTCTTTATTTTTCTATACTTCAGCCTCAGCCATTCTCTCTGGGGGATGGAGCCTTCCTCCTCCTCCTCCTCCTCCTCCTCTTTGATTTTTTTAATTTAATTTTTTTTCTCTCTTGCTTTGGTTTCTTCCCGCGGTTCATGGCGCATGGATCTCTTCTGCCTTCATTTGAGCTGACCTCGGTTGGTTTTTTTGTTCATTTTTTGTTTGTTTGTTTGGTTTTTTTTCCAATTTACATCTTTATTTTGACGGCAAATAAAAACGGTCTCTTTGACGTTTGATGGGGCTTGTGCTGATCTTTTTTTTTTTTTCTCCCCCCGATGTTTTTAAAAATTATTATTATTATTATTTGTCACTTGAGGGCTTGGTTTCCCCCCTTTTCCTGCGATCTACAGCTCTCTCCTCCAGATGCGCGCCGGCAGCCGGCGATGTTGTTTATGGGCATGTTTAATGCATGCGGGTGCGGCGCTGGGGAAATCACAGCAGAGCTGGGCGAGGCGAGGAGGAAAGGAAGGGAAATTATAGTGCAGCCGCGGCGAGGAGACCCTGCGAGGGGGGAGCAGCCCCTGCTGGGGTGGTTCCCCCCAAAATGAGCAGCCAAGGAGTCCGGGGCAGCAGGATCTTGGCCATGGGGGAGAGCAGGAACCTGCTGCCCAGAGGTGAGGAGGGATGGAGGAGGGGATGGGGGAGATGTGGAGGGGATGGAGGAGATGTGGAGGGGATGGAGGAGATGTGGAGGGGATGGAGGAGATGTGGAGGGGATGGAGGAGATGTGGAG
>VZTQ01008771.1:183681-300167 GCA_013400755.1 Pelecanoides urinatrix | reverse complement strand
GGGGCCGCTGGCGGGCGGGGAGGGCCCGCCCCGCGGGCGGGAAGGTGAGGAGGGGGCAGGGGCGCCTGGCCTTCGCGCCCCTTTGTCCCCGGCCGGAGGCGCCCGGCCGCCGACGGGCCGCCCGAGCGTCGCGGAGGACGTTCTCACCCTTGTCTAGGGAGGGGCAGGTGGCGAGGTGGGAGGCGGTGGGGTACGGGTACCCCACTCCCGGCCGGCTTCGTCCGGTGAGGGGCGGCTTTGTCTCTCCTCCCCGCCCGCGGAGCAGCGGGTGGCGGTGCTGCGGCGTGCCCGGCTGCTTGCCCGGGGGCGTCCGCGCTCACAGGCGCGGTTCTTTTTCAGCGTGCATCTGCGACAAGAACAAGCGTGTGACCAACTGCAGGCAGGTCAGCGGCGTCTGCTGGTGCGACTCGGTCGGCTCCGGGGTGTCTGTGAACTGCGACACTTGTGAGTAAAGCGCGCGCGTCGGCCGCGGCTTGGCCTGGGTGTGCTCTCTGGTACGGGGCGGCAGGGAAAAGTGCCAGCTAAACTCAAGGGAATACGTGAAAATGACCATTGAGTTTCTGGCAAGACATGGCAGCAAGGAAGGAAAGTTTCTTCCTGGTCTTCCGGATCAACTGGCAATGGAAGATAGGCGTTTAGGATTCCTCCTGTGTAACCTACGTGGATGTGCACACGCTTATACTCATGCAGACTCCCCCATCCTCCTTAATATTCGGTCTCTTAATGGCAAGGGTTTCTCAAAGATTAATTTTTAGCTTCCTTCTAAGCACATATCATGACTTTTATAATCTAGAGGTGAAAGAGCCGTGTCTCAGGACCTTACTCTTGCTTTGAGCCCAGCTAAGCTATAAATGATCCTCTGGCTGGACGAAATTGAAGGTGGCTGGACTTCTTGTGCGTTTGACTTCAGAAGCTGACATACTGCAGTTGTGTTGACTTTCTGCCCCACCTACGTGTTAGGCACCCACTTTTCCTTGTAATGGCTTTAAATCTAGTTGCTTCTGATATAACCTTGTGTTTTTACAACTACAAGCTACAAGCTTGTTTTGAATGTGCTGTGTAATGTAATTTTCTGGTTATTTTTAGTGACGTCAAAATGCCTGTTGATGAAAGCAGAAATGACAGGCTCAAAATCAGGTCGTCGTGAGAAACCGAAAGATGCTTTTGAAGATACTGATGGCCTTTATGATCCTGAGTGTGAAAATACTGGTGTTTTCAAGGCAAAGCAGTGCAACGGAAGCACCTGTTGGTGTGTGAATACAGCTGGTGTTAGAAGAACCGACAAACATGATGCAGACTTGAAGTGCAGTCAATTAGTCAGAACAACGTAAGTCTTTCAACAGGGTGTGCTGTGACATGAAAACATTCCTGTGTTAGGTTCTGTGCTGTAGAGCATTTATCTGCATGAATGATGTGCTGGGGATGAATGAAGATGGAGCAATAAACACTTGATTACTGCTTTTGTTTTCTTCTTCAGAAACAAGGAGACATTGAAGGGTTTTGGAGGGGCCTTTCTTTGTTTTTTCTCTCACTGCTTTTTTTCCTTGGGGTTAGATTTTTAGTATGTGGTTTTATGTGCATATGCTTTAAGAATATTTGTTGTACTTGCCTACTACTTCAGGTGGATCATCATTGAAATGAAACATGCTGAGAGAAACACTCCTCTGAACACTGAGTCTTTAAAGAAGTAAGTGATCATAGTAAGATGTCATGGCAATGTCTGCATGATAGATATCTAGTGTATTTCTAAACAGTTGTTTAAAAGCATTGTCAAACCTGTGATCTCATTTGTGAGACACCTTAGAAGTGAACTACAGATCCTTCATAGACTTGCTTTAATTTTTATTGGAAATAAATTACCTGCTGATGAGAGACTTCCATTTAAAATTGATTGCTACTATTTTTATCAAGTCAATATACTGAAGGAAATGGAAGGTAATACGGTGAAACTGCCCAAAAAGTAAGCTGACAAAGATGGTGGAGGGACTGCATAGAAGCAGCAGGAAAAAAAACAAGTTTAGCTATTTTTTGGCTAAAATAAAATCTTCCGTCTCTCTGTCAGAGGTCATATAGCAAGAAAAACGTGCTTGTTGTAACTATTAGATTTCCCCCCCACCCCCAACAAAAGCTGCTACTCTCTAGCTCCTCTTCTGAACTCTGAAAACTGTTCAAACCCCTCTCTCTAACACTGCAGTAATGTATGTGTTTATTTTTCAGTAAGTGCATCTTCACTGTTAGAAACTAACAGAGCTCTAGTATAATTTAATAATGAGTGTACTGGGTTTGGTTGGGATGAAGTTAATTTTCTTGGTAGCAGTCAGTATGGTGCTGTGTTCTAGACTGGTGACCAAAACAGTGTTAATAAGTCACCAATGTCTTAGCTGTTGCTGAACAGTGCTTACATAGTGTCGAGACCTCCTCAGACTCTCGCCCTGCTGCCCCAGTGAGTAGGTTGGGAAGGGGACACAGCAGAGATGGCTGACCCAAATTGACCAAAGAGATATCCCATATTGTATAATGTCATGCTCAGCAAAAAATCTGGGGGGAAGTTTTTTCCCAAGTAGCCATTGCTCAGAGATTGGCTGGGCATTGATCTGCTAGTGGTGAGTGATTGCTTTTGCATCACGTGGGGTTTTTTATTTCCTCCACCCAACCTTTTCACTTACTAGACTGCCTTTATCTTGACCTATGGGTTTTTTTTTCTCCTTGCTTTTGCCCTTCTGACTCTCTTTCCCAATCCTGCTAGGGGGAAGTGAGTGAGAGACTAGGTGAGGGTTTAGCTGCCAGCTGGGGTCAACCCACCACAGAGAGATTGCAGGGGAAAAAAAAACAAAACAATTATACTAGTCTTCCCTGTTTCTCAAAATAGATGTGTAAAATAGTCCTGGTTTTAACAGCTATGGCTTTAATATCCTCACAGATTCTTCAAGGAAACAATTACCAATCGTTACATGCTGGATGGACGCTATATAACCAGTGTTCTGGTAAGAGGCACATTATTTTTAGTAAGGTATCGAAAGTTTTTGTTGTGAATAACTTTGAAAACTCTTGTTTGACTAATGCAGTACAGCATGACTCTTATTAGAAGCTCTCAAAATAGTGACACAGGTATTGGCTAGCTGCTCGGTATCTGAACTGCAACACTGAGAAATTATGTATTGCTCTCCTCAGTCTATAGATAAATTCTTACTTTGCTTCACTAAAAAAGTGGAATTTGAATCATACTGTAACAGTTGGCTTGAGAACAAGTACCATAAACTTGATCCAGGATGTGACTTCACAAGTTGGATCATAATATTTTGCTGTGTATTTGATAATTGGATTTAAACTAGCCCCTTCTTAATACTACACTATATTTTTTGCAGTATGAAAAACCTTACATTACTATTGATTTGAAGCAAAATTCCTCAGAGAAATCTGCTGGAGATGTGGATATAGCTGATGTGGCCTACTACTTTGAAAAAGATGTAAGTGTGTCATGGGTAAAGTCTGCCAAAGACTAGATGTGTATATTGCATTCAGTAGTCTTACTGTGTACTGGCTGAAGCGAGATGAATTATTGCAGTGCCTAGATGAATGCCTATTACAATGTGAACTAGCAAGTCTCTTTTCTCCTCTCTGTTCTTAGGTAAAAGGTGACTCCATCTTTAATAATAACAGACTAAACGTCAGCATTGATAATGAAATGCTGCATTTTGAGAAGACAGTGGTCTACTACGTTGATGAAATAGCACCGGAGTTTTCCATGAAGTCTCTAACTCCTGGCGTCGTTGCTGTCATTGTAGTAGTAATACTAGCAATAGTTGCTGGAATTGTTGTTCTGGTAAGTTCTAATAAAGCTGCCAAGCAGAACGGATAACAGTGTAATCTGGGAAGTAACAACATACTGGGGTAATTGGACTCTGATAGAAACAGTCTTCCTCTGCAAACTGGCTTCTGTTTTGAGACTGGGTAGGTGGGAAAGAGGTGACAGATGTACCGTCACTGTTTCAGGTTACGACTGAAGGGTGTTGCGTGGAAAACGAAAGTGTTAGGAAAAACTCATTGAGGTGAAGAAAATACCTGTCTTGCCTCCTGGTTTAAAGTAGTTGACTGACAGACAGCCTCTTGTGTACCTCGCTTTGGAAGGATGGGGAAAGGAAAGCTTCGATTTTGCAGTTTTAAAGTCACAACCAGATAGTTACATGTAAGTCAAGACTTGAAGAAAAACTTCACAATTATTCTGTCCTTCTCTTACAGGTCTTCACAAGGAGGAGGAAAGGGAAGTACGTGAAAGCAGAGGTAATTAATTTCTCTTTATGGTGTATGTGTGGGGAGGAGGCTGGCCAGAATCCAGAAGCTCCTAAGTTTGCTGTAGGTTAAAAGCTTGCTGTGGGTGCTTCAGATGTGTTCAAGGAGACTGAAAGTATTCAAATTCTGCAACTAGTTTTCATCTTTATATAGCCCACCATGTTCATTCTGCACTAGTTTCAAAGGCAGCCAGTGATCTGCTGTATTTCCTAGGGGTGGGGGGGCAGTGCTGACAGCAAGTACTAATTTTACATATCTATAGCGAGGGCCATACAATCCTCGTCTTCTTCAGTCATGAAGACCTTTACTTAAGGTATTTGCATGGAGTTTGCAGTTTCTATTGGAGAGTTGCTTTCCAATGGATAGTAACAAATGGTACTAGTGCATGGTGCTTCATCCCAAGTGTGGAGCCTTTTGTACAGGAATCCAGAAGGTGGTGTAGCTAAATAGTAAAGTCTGCTCCCTGGACACACCCCAAAGAGTGCTGTGGGTTTTTTAAAAAATAATAATAAAGCTGAAGTGTTACAGTGGTCTTGGCATATTTTGATTCTGTTAGTGTTACATCAAATCCCTTTGCTAATGAAAATCTAGGTTGTCCAGTCCTATTGACTTTTTGGGTCTCATGTTGAGAAGTAGCGCAAACGTTGACCTCCCTCTACCTCCTCCCCTCCAGGTAAAGGAAATGAATGAAATGCATAGAGGGCTGAATGCGTAATTACATCAGCTGAAGACAGAAAGATTCAAAGAAGATGACAACAGAAACATTGGAGGCATGGATCTTAACTCTTAAAAGATTCCTCCTGAAAGGGAGGCAATTGTGCTCACTTAATGATTGTTAAAACTCTTAACAGCCAAGACTGGTAACCATGCTACTACTTGTACTGTTTGTTGAGAGTTAAATCTTAAATGCCCCATCTTACTCAAGTCAAACTTAACTATTGCTCCATGGTTTTATTTTTTTTTATGATGATGAAATGAGTTGACAACTGCTGTTACTAGAGTTTTGGAGCAACAATGCTTAAATAGTTATTTTACCCTTGCTGGAGGCTTATTGAAAATAATGATTTTTGTAGCCATGTTGTAACAAGACTCTCCTGTATAAGTGAACACGATGTTTTTATGGCTATTTGTACATATTTGAAGTTGCTGTAACTTTTTTATGACTTGAATTAATAAAACTTTGAAACAGGCTTCTAGTTCTTCCATGTTGAAATGGTGATGATCTGCTAAGTTATTGTGCTTACAAATTCAGCAGTGTAATATTTCCTTAAAGCAAGCAACCTCAGTATAGGTGAAAATATTCTACAACTCCTATTAACAAACTTTGTTATTAGTGATCTATTATCTCAATAGCATGATGGTTTTTTTCTTAAAGCTGTGAAAAGTATGCTTTATCCTGTTTTCCACTCTTAATGTGCAACAGGAGTAAAATGACAAAATATGGATTGTTTGCTACATTCACAGCATGTTTATTTTTTATACAATCTCAGGAATGCATAGACTGCTCTTTCAAATGCTAGGTAAGTATAATAAAACAAGCCTCTAATCTAGAACATCTCTGGTGTAGGGTTGGGGGTGGGTAGCCTTGGCATCTGACTGGAGCTGGGAAGAGCTATTACACCATTGCCATGATTGGCATAGCTATCCATTGCAAAGTTGTTGCACAGCTACAGTCTTTGCTGTTATTACCGTTTATTGTCGTGGAGGCTGACCAAACTTACACAGGCAATCTCCCTCCCACAGCTTTGGATAAAAGAGCTTGCTTTGGCAGTAGGTAAGCTATGTAATGTATATTGGCTAGCAAGTAAACATGTATAGTCCATCCAGCATATCTGATTTATAAAGGAAATGCTGTAACTCCTGTTGCCAGAGAAATAATGATACAAGATAAGGAACTGAATGACAAATCTTATTACTAATTTGGTGTTTGTTTTGACCCCCCTCCCTTAAACAGGAAAAGTAGGATTAACTACTGAGAGGATTTTCTACATACTGTGTTCATAAAACTAAATGTGAAACATACCCCATTAGAGAGCTTGTGTGCATCTGCTCAATACAACAGGGAAGTTATCAGACTGCATTGAATGTCACAGGTCACCAGTGTATCTTCTGCTTTTGAACAAGGTGGTAGCTGACATGCACATGTTACTGTGTTGGATGTTGAAATGTAGGCAGCGACTGTTCCCTTTGGTCTTCCACCATCTGGTGCGATGAATTTAGGGGTGTGTGCTGAGCTGCTGCAGTCCCCAGGTTTTACAAAATTTCTTTTAGGTCTGTCTGTATGTTTTGGGAAATGGAGACATGCACATTGATTTGCTCTGTCAAGCTGCGGCTCCTGCTAAGCACAAAAATCCTGAAGTAGGGAATTTACTGGAGTGCTTTGCAGCCTTTTCAGGCACTTTTTCAGTGATAACTTCTGTAGGGCAGTCTCTCCCTCTGCCGATACATGCCACTCCCTTTCTCCCCAGGTATGCAGGTGGTCTGCTGATATATGATGAATATCATAAAATTCTGTAAGCTGTTAAACAAAAAAAGTCTAGTTTTCAGTAAGCTTGCCTTTTGCTGACTTGTGTATTATTGTCCTCCCCAATTCTTCACTATTTCCATATTCTGTACTTTCTTAAATATCTACAGTACGGTATCCTTGCCATTCTTTTTTTCTCCCCAAGATGATAATGCTATTGTTTCCTCTCCACCTCCTCTTCCTACCTTTCCCATTTCATGCCTTATTTTTGGCCTGTGGGATGGAAAGAGATGTCATGTGCTGTGGCTGGGCTGGAGCTACACATGTGCTGACTTGACTGGCTGGTAAGTACCTGCTGTGTGGCCTGGACCTTGTCCCAGTTGGTTTGTTTGGAAATTGTTTTCTCCCTACTTTTCCCACAGTAGACAGATCCTTTTCAATTTTTTTGCCTAACGGAGCTTTTCATATTAGATACTTGCACAAACTTTTTGTCTCTGGTATGGTCTGCTCCCTTGCCAAATTTGACTGAAACTAGCTAAGGAGTCAGAAAACCACAAAGTTTACAAAAATTAATTCAAAAATAGAAGACAGTTTAACTAAATCCACAACTGAAAAGATCACTGTTTCTAAACTCAGTTACTATGGTACAAACATGATGCTGCTCAGCTCTCAAAATGGTGGTCAATAATAAGTTTTTCTCTAGTTTCCTTTTCTAAATAGTTTTGTTGACCTTTATAACTGGATGTTTTTTTGTTTACTAAACGCTGCACTTGTGCAACAGTCCAGCTTCATAAAAGTATGTATTTATGGGGAAATGGAAAAGGATGAGGGGGACAACAGTTGAGAAACTAGTGTATCAGCATCCTGCAGCTTTATTGTGTTCTATAGTTTTTTATAGCTAGAGGAGACTAATGTGCTGAAATGTTTTGGTTGTTTTTTTAAAAAAAGCCACTATTGGGTAGTGTCAACTCTCCACATATGCATGTTATGTTTCTTCTCATATATAAAGCAGTTTTGAACTGCTGGCCAAAATGATTGCTATTGAAAAACAATATGGTATTAAATAACAAAATACGGGGTTCTCTATTTTAATACTTTGAAAGCATTCAGCAAAGTTAAAAAGCAATTTTCCTGTAAAAGAAACAAGCCAATAGAACTTAATAAAAGAGTATTAGTCACTTCATCAATTTTTGCCAAGGTAAATATTTTGATACTTCCATTTGTCTAATTCATTAACTTCCTTCCATGAAGGAGCATGTTTTTTAAATCTGAAGTTCTACACAAAATTGTGATACCGTGTTCCCTCTCTTTTCATGTAATGTCAATTGTGATAAAGGATATGAAGGGCAGACTGAAGATTTATTAAACGACTTGAGACTGATTAAATGAGATCTTTTGTTACAGAGAGGGGATGGACACAAACTGTGCAAGAAACCCTAGTAATAATATTTATCTTAGTGCCTATGTACAACATGGGAAAATAGTGTTTGTATAGGCAAGTGCAAATCTATTACTTCCTTATGAATTATTACACTAGCATATATATATTAGTTATTATTACTGCTGAGCAAAATTAAATAAATGTTTATGCAAAGACAAGAGACTTCTTAGAAGATATGCAAATAACATATTTGAGAAAGCATGACCAATAAAGTCTATACAACTTTCTTCCAAAGACCTAAGTAATCCCTATGCATGTTTCCACAACTACAAAATGAAAGGTCAGTGTTGCGTATGTAGGGTCTGTTGACAGTAGCATGCTCATTACCCTCTGGAACAGTCATAGTAAGTTTAGTAAGAGAAATAACACTGTGAACAATGTTTATTTATATCCTCACCTGCTGGACTTTGATTGCCATAATATATAGTGACTTTGGATTACAGACTGCTTGAAATAGCCCAAAAAATATTCTAGGAAACTAAAAATGCTTAGCAGCTCTGCTGCCCCAACTTTGCAACTGCTAGTTGCTGAATTCTAGCAACTCCCAGGAGAGGCTGCAGTCTAGTATTACAAAGGTCCATCGCTGGGCATACGGGCAGTCAGGCATGCAGTAGGGGTGCCTCGTATGATGGGGACAGTTGGGCCCATCCCTGCAGAATTTTACGAACTTTCCTAAAATTGTTGTCCTCCTTGTCTTAGCAGTGACATGCAATGGCAGACGTACGCAAGGGAGAGGGTAGAAGATAAAAAGGAAGTGGTGTGTAATGTTAGAAGCAACACTTACCAGCTTATAGCATGTAAAAACTTCATACATGTAAGAAGTGGTTTTTTCTCTAACTCCTAAATGCACTGTAGAATTCTCATTCAGGTGCCTGCAAAGTAGAGCATGGCAGTGCCAAACTGGTCTGAGTAAAAAAAAAAAGTGCATAAAAGAAAGCTACAAGGTTCTTTCCAAGGCGACAGCCACATTTTCTGTTTTCAAACTTACATTAACTAAATATTCTTGTTAGAGTTATCTTAAGTCTCTGCTGCATTATACCTGTGCACACATACATACACATCAGTCTAATACAAAATTTTCTCAAAAGCATTAGAGCTGCCATAGATCACACTTGTATACTAATTAACCTTTGGTGAAAGAAGATATATTTTTTCTTTTTTTTCTGCAGAGTGGTTAAAGGACGTCCATTTTCCTAACTGAAAAGCCATTGCAACTTTTCTGTGTATGCTAGTTATGCATAAGAAGGCAACAAAATTAATTAAGGTCTAGATTAGCATCCATTTTCCATCTGCCATGCATAACAATTACAGCCATTTTCTCGTTCCTGTCGCTCCTGGTAGGCAGGGGAGAAAGCAGGAACCGCTCTGTTAGCAACAGCACGGTGAAGCAACCAAGCCTGGCAACAGGGAGATGGTCCCCATTCAGAGTTAGAGCTGTGCGGATCAGCCGGTGCACCGAGCTGCCCTGGAAGAACAGATGGGGTAAAGAAAATGGCAGAAGCTCAGAGGAAGGGTGATCAATCCGGTGACATTTGTGCAAGAGATGTCACAACATAAATGTGTTTTACGATTGTGAACACTAAGGGCATTAGTGGCTGGTTTGGGTGGTGGCTTTCTGTAAATGGGAGCCTGCAACTCAGCAGAGCTGCCTTGAGCAAACTGCTGAATGAAGAGGTGTAGCCAGCCCAGAGGAGAGAGAAGGAAGCACTGCAACATGCAGCAATTACAGCTTAGCAGACATTATTTTATCTCTTTTGAAGGTAATAATAAGGTCCCCGGAGCCCACCTCCTCTCCAGCTGTTTGTGCAGGACGCTCTCTTCCTTCTTTTCCTTCTTGTCCTTATCTGTAGCTATCGGTACGTACAAAGACAAGCACTCCTAGGTATTCATAATGTATATTTTGGGCTGACCTGGTATTATCACCTCTTGGCAAGGTTGCCTGACATTATGAGTGCCTTCAGAAGGTTATGTGTTTGCTAAATGACAATTATTTAGGCTGAATTTTCCTATGTGAGTACTGCCGCAAGCAAAAACTTTTGGTGTAGGGAAGCATCGGACCAGATAGTTTAGCCACATCTGAAAATAAGGTTAGGAAAAGTACACTTATTCATACTGAAAATAAATCCAACTACCCTGCTAGAGTGATGTCGTTTTTGCAACTGTTATGGAGATAAGAGAAAGATTTTGGGCAACTACAAAGCTGTCAAAGCTCTAGTGATCTTATGCTTCGCTGCTTTCTTCCTAAGTCAAATGGAGGCAGATTGGACTTCCTCTTCTCCACAAGAACTGCCTGTGGTCCTTCAGTCTGTGCGTTTGCAAAAGGACTTTGAAGGCCTTTTCTGGAAAACCTGTGTTACCTCAGGGGTACAGGTTTGGGTGGGGAAGGCTGAGGTGGGGACAGGCGGCCCAGGGTGACACTGGGCAGGAACGGGGTAGAGGTGGGGACACCAAAGCGTTCCCTGTGGAGGGACAGCCAGCACATGGCAACACCTTCAGACTGAGGTATCAGGGTGGCCCCAGTTGTTAAAGGGTAGTTTAGTGTGAAAACCTGAAATAGTCCTTATGCGGGCCCCTGAGGGCCTTTTGGAAAGCACCTATTGACACCAAGAAATATTAAAGATGAGCACATTGATTCAGTGAGTGGAAAGAAGAGAGAAGTCGGATGAGAAATCTAGGGAAAGAGGTCCCAAAAGCATTCCATAGCTGGGACCAGGGGCGCGCTGGGAGGAAGAAAGGAAGGGTGGGAGATGCGGTTAGTGAAACTGAGGTTAACATATGGTAGAAAGGAGAGAGAAAGCTATGGGACACAGACAAGGGGACGTTCTGAAGCAGCAAGGTACACAAACCAGAAGAAGGGATAAGCATTTATGCAAGAAATACTAAGGCATGTAAAATCTAAGACATGTTTTGTCTGTAGGTGATAGGGTGTGGGCAACTGAACTGACGTACAAGAATCATGATTTAGAACTGACTGGAAAAAAGAAAAGTGGTGCGAGACAAGACAAGTTTCCAAGACTTGATTTAGCTGATAAAACCTGGGATTTCCCAGGTTATTCTTAAACAATAATCACTAAATGAAAGATTGTCAGATATACTGTTTCTATTCCTTTGTGTCTTTACAGTGGAAGGAAAAACAAAAAATGAAAAATGCTTAGGACAGTGCAAGGAAAAGATCACAAAATATCAAAAAAATGAAGCACTGTGGGCATGGGGCAGCCAGGGCTCAGGATCCCTCCGATCCCTCCCACGACAGAGCAGTCAGTGCCCTTTCTGTCCCTGAGCTGGGTGACCCCAGTGTGTAAATGGGGGTCAGGTCTTGGGTTTTTTGGCCATGTTGTTCCTTGTGCTGCCTGGGAGGAGTGATCCCCCCCTGTAAGGGGGATGAGAGTTGCTTTCTGTTTGCCCGAGGGGGCACATGGGGTCTCTGGACACCATTCCTCCTGCAAGCAGAGGAAGGCCCATTACCTCACAGTCTTCTGCCTCCTGGCAGTCTGAGCGAAGTGACAGCCCCGTACTCGGGCTGTGTCACAGCATTTGCCTTCTGGCGGGCTACGAAACTCCTCGGCAGGCCGAGCCCTGCGGGCCTCCACACTCCTGGCCCACAGGACGCTCTTCTCCTCATGGAGCAAGTGGAGCGACCACCTCAGCATGGCTGCCTGCGGCTCCCTTCCTCCTCTGGGAAGACCTCTGATGACTGTGTGCCTGCGCCAAAGAGGCCTGCGTACTGCGGAACTGACATCAGCTCGTACACAAACACACAGCTCCTATCACCGCACGGGTCTCGCCGCCGAGATTAAGGGAGCACCGAGCACTGGCACTGCCCCCCCGGCCTTGACCGCCTCACCGGCGACCACCGGCAGGGAGCAGCTGGCCCCGCGGGGGGCCGGCAGCGGGCAGCCCGCAGGCGGCGGCCCTCACGGCCCCGCGTTGTCATGGCAACGTACGGCGCGCGGGAAGGCCCAGTCCTCCCCGCCCCCGCAACGCAGGCGGCCACCCGCCGCGGCGCGCCCGGGCTCCCTATAGGGCGGAGCGGGCGTGACGCGCTGCGCAGGCTGCGCAGCTATTGGGTGCCGCCGCTGGCGCGCGTGCGCAAGGGTGTGCGCGCGGCGGCCTGTGGCGGGAGGCGGCAGCATGGCGGCGGAGCCGCCGCGGGAGGCGGTGTGGCCGGAGGGCGCGGGGGCCGAGGCGGGCTTCGTGCGCGCCGTCCTCTCGCTGCCCGAGAAGCCCGACACCACCGTGCGCTTTTTCGAGCGCGGCGACTACTACACGGCGCACGGCGCGGACGCGCGGCTGGCTGCCCGCGAGCTCTTCCGCACCCGCGCCGTCATCCGCCAGCTGGCGGGGGCAGCGGGTGGGTGCGGCGGGGCGGGCCGGGCCCGGGGGCTTGAGGGGCGGCGGGGGGCACCCTCCCGGGGCCTTGCTGCGGAGGGGCGGGCGGTGTCGGGTGGCCGGGAGGGAGCGGGAGGGCCGCCCGCGGCGAGGCGGCGGTGGGTGCCGGTGCAGCAGCAAGGGCAAGGCCTCCGGCGTGTCACTGGGGGCGGGACGCTGCGTGTTTTCGCGTTCCGTCGTGGTGTTTGGTGGCTTCCTTGGGCTCAAGTTCTCCGTGGCGTCGTTTTTCAAAGACAGGGACCTTGCCAGGGCGCGAGGTGCCGCGGTTCCGCGTCAGGGTGTAGCTGCTGCCCGGTGTGGCTGAGGGTACCTGCTGCTGCCGGCTGCGCTGGTGAAGGTAGAAGGGAGATATTAAGAGGTCTCTGGATTTTATCCTCCGCCGTGAGTCATTGCGGCTTGGAAGCAAGCACAGCTGAATGCAAATCTTTCTTCCTCAGCCTCTCGCAGCTTTGAAATGATAATTAGTAGCTATTCTGAGTAGGATGCGTGCGGCAGATGTGGGTGCACGAACGTGGGAAGTTAGCTACAGCAGAAAGCACGGTTCCGAGGTACACTTCTCCTCACGTAAGCTCATGCTGCAGGACTGTCAGATGTGGGCAGTTAGTTGAAGACAACAGGTTGCATAGGCCAACAGCAGTGAATAACGTTTTTCCAGGGCATTGGTAGATTTCCATTTGTGAAAATGATTGCATGATATTTTGTGTGAGAACTGAGGACAGGGCTCCTACGCTTCTGTAGTGCAGGTGATAAGCAAACAATGCTAACATTACGATGGCCTGCAGACGTAAATAATGTTTAATTATGTATTACATAAGATTTTCTCTTCCATCCACCCCTGTTGCTTTTTATTTATCTCTTGGTATAAGACAGTGGAGCTTGCAGATGGTAGCTGTAAGAGCATTGAGATAAATTTATCTTGTCAGAAGAGGCAAACCTTAGTATTATCCTTAATCTCGAGGAACATAATGTTGCAAAGTTATTGGCTCACACTTCACAAAATAAAGCTGTTTGTTATGAATGAATTTTTTGTGTGTGTGTGCAGTGGCATTAAAAGAGAATGACATTCTTATATGCTTTTCACTTTCTATTGCAAGTGATGAACTAATATGTAAAAAAAGCCAAAAAACCCCCCACCCCTCCCCAACAACTTGTGGAGAAGTTGTAGAGCTTGATAGTTTCAAGCGTAGAATTTGATATGTTTTCCAGACTAGAAACACATGCATGAGTATTATTTTTGTATTCCATTTAAAAGTGATCATTTCACAGATGTAAGCCTGTGACTATCAGCTCTGGTTTTAAAATCTTTAAAGCCTTATCTAGCATATCCAACCAGAAGTCAGCATAAAACTACGTTTTTTGCTTTCAGGATGATTTCAAAGCACACATCAGCTTCACCTGCCGCCCACCCCCTGCTAGTGTATTACATAGTCTCAGCTGAAAAAAAGAGAAATTGTGTATTGTTGGGCAGTTCTGCACTGGAAAGAGAGCCTAATTATGTGGAATTAGTTTTTTACCTGCCTCCAAAAAAGTCTTACGAGAGATCTGAGGAAAGAAGAGGAAGGAAAATGAAAAAATGCTATTTAAAATAAACCCATAAGTTCTTATGGGTGTGGAAACTTGTTTAACATCTTCCTTGTGAAGGGAGGAAGATCCTCAAATGTGATGAAGGCATGCTACTGAAAATAGGGATTTGATAATCCTTATCTATTGCTTGTGCTTACTTTATATGTCATCTAGCTCCTATGTATCTGACACCAGTCTGAGTTAATTCCACTTGCCAATCTGGCAGAAAACTTAACATACCCCGCCGAAACCCCAGTTTGGTTAGTAGTGGAATTATCTTATTGTGTGAGTAGGCTGCTGCCAGAGGTGGCACGGGAGGTAGAAGTGCTATTGCTCCTATTGGCAGCCCTACAGAATAAAATTTGTTCAACTGGATCCTCTGCCTACACCCTTAGAGGAACAGAAGCAAGAAATTTGTCAGTTAGGCGCTTTCTAAGTTAGGTTTTAGTAAACTTTTAAACTTTTTGGAGAATATGTTGTTTTTACGGTATACATTGTGATAAAAGGGATGTGTGTCTTGCCATCTTCTGAGTGCGAACAGGGTGATGGTCTGTTCTGTCAACAAGTGGCTCATTCAGGAAAGAAAAGATGTTATCCAGAAGGAAAACCTGTAGCAGGCTGTCTCCACTCATTAGATTAAAATGTGTGAAACATTAATTAGAAAACCAAATCAAGAATATTCTAAGGCGAGGGGAAGGGTGAGAGGAACAGATTTCTTTGTATATATGTACGTATAGGTTTAGTGAAATTTGGAAATGAACATTGTTTTTATTTGGATATGGAGTATGCTTTCTGCATTCTTAATATTAACTGTTTGAATGTTGTGGTTTTGTGTTGTTTCATGGATTTTACATGTTTACTTCTTTGATATTAGAACACTGTCGTTCCTGAAGGCTGTTCTTGGGAATTTTGATTACAGAAAATAAAGTTTATAAACAAATTCAGATATCTCAGAATTTTCTTTTTTCCTTTTTTGTAGGAACTCAGAAGCTTGAAAGTGTTGTGCTTAGTAAAATGAACTTTGAATCTTTTGTGAGAGATCTGCTTCTGGTTCGTCATTACAGAGTTGAAGTTTACAAGAACAAAGCAGGGAGTAAATCTATCAAAGAAAATGACTGGTATTTAGCATACAAGGTACAATTTTCAACCTTTCTTTATAATTGTGAGATGAAAGAAAAATAAATATAACTTTTTCCTGAGCCCCTGAGTTTGGAGTTTTGGGATTTTCAGGGACTGACATTGGTGGTATGATGGTAAATCGTGCAGTCTGTTTTATATCCCTGTATTTTCTACTGCTCTAAGGCTGGAAGAGCTTGTTCTGTATCTTTGCCATGGGTTGGGAAATAAAGGAAACCTGAAGTAGTTCACTTTGTGTAGATGATATGTAAAATTTTAATGGTTAAAAAAAAAGAACAGCTGTATGTTTTATATTAATGGACTGTTCAGTACTTAGTTTTATCAGTTGTTGTCCTTTTTAAAGAAAAAAAAGGTCTGTGTGTATATACACACTCTTTAAAAGTATATTTCTTTTCTAAATAGGGTTCTCCAGGAAATCTCGCCCAGTTTGAGGAAGTTCTCTTTGCCAACAATGATATGTCAACGGCCATTGGGGTTGTGGGGGTTAAGCTGTCTACTACTGATGGACAAAGAGTAGTAGGAGTGGGGTATGTCGACACTACGCTGAGAAAATTGAGTGTCTGTGAGTTTCCAGATAATGATCAGTTCTCAAACCTTGAAGCTCTACTGGTTCAACTAGGACCGAAGGAGTGTGTGCTACCAGGAGGAGAGACTGCAGGAGAGATGGGAAAACTACGACAAGTAAGGGCATCATTGTGGCTTACAGTTAGACAAACCTTTGTCTAAAAAGCTGTGTTCTAGCGAGGCTCCATGATTTATGGAAAAATGAATGAGCAATATGTTAACTCGAAGTTTTGATTTACACATCCAAAATGTATTATTTGTCTGTTGATTCGTTTGCATTTTAATCAGCAAAAGTCGTTCCAAGGGTAAAATCTTGTCTCTCATTCTTCTCTCTGCAACCTAGCACGAAATGAATATCTCTTCAGGGTTTGCTTCTGTGTGATGAACATCTGTTCCCTGAATATTGAAAGTAATTGATAACTGTGTGTTTATGGACGACAGGTCATTCAGAGGGGAGGAATCCTGATTACAGACAGGAAGAAGGCAGATTTCACAACAAAAGATATTGTTCAGGATCTTAATCGCTTGTTAAAATCAAAAAAAGAAGAACAAATGAATAGTGCAGCGTTACCAGAGATGGAAAAGCAGGTGAGCACAGAGCAATGTTTAATGTGCTCCTGTTGTTTAGAAGCAGAGTGGTGTATGCACCTGTTGTGCAATCTCCTCTATCCTGTTGAGCTGATCTCCTCTATCCTCACTCGTCCTGTTTTATACTGGATTCCCATACTTCTGGGAAAGCATATTGTACAACCCGTGGTATATTAAGCTACATTCCTGCTGAAGTGTTAGCAGTTCTGTTCAGCTTGAGTCTGTGTCAAAGTTGGATTCCAGGGGTCCTGGAAAAAAAATGAGAAAACCCGTCACTTAAAGTAGTAAACTCTGGTGAGCAAATAGACTGTGCACAAGAGGTGCTTCCTAATCATTATCTATCTAGCCTAAGGACTGAAATACAATACTTTGATTATTTTGCATGAGAGGAAAAATGGTATTTGAAAACAAAGTAATGTTTATGGTAATATTTTTGTGTTTTATATCATCTTATGGCTCAAGCATACGATTTAGTGCCTGCATGTGAACAGAACATGTTTGTTCTCAGCTGCAAACAAGAGGTAATTTGCTTGAGATAAATAGGCTTTAAAATGCCATTCACTGCTGATGTTCACTGGAGGTGTAAGGTACAGAGTTTTTCTCCCTTAATGTGTGATTTCATAACAGGTTAAAAGTGTTTTATGTGTGTTGCAGCTGAACAAGTCAGTCGTGCTCCTGCCTCTCTTTTGTGCTGGCACTAGCGTTTGTAACGCCATGCAGTGAGTCAGATCAGATCCTTGTTCTGGCTGAAAACTAACCCTGAAACCATGTCCTGAGATGATTCATGGTATCTCATTTATCTGCAATAACTTGTTTGTGTTCCTGAGCCAGAAACATCCTGATAACAGCTTTGGAAAGCTGGCGAACCGTGCATTTCACATTTTGTTTATCAGATTATGCAAATGTCTAGTTTGTTGTTCTTGCACCTACCTAGAAAGACGCTGCAGTGCCATAGAATATCCCTGTGAAAATGAAGTCTTGTCAAACAGGATGAGTTTGTCATAGCTCTGCTGGAACTGGCATGGCTCAAAGTGTTTCCTGATTGTAATCTTCTGTGCGCATTTATCAAATACTCCCCAATTCAGGAGTGTTTCTAACTAGAATGTGGTGTGTTTTGGTTTGGTTTTTTTTTTTTTTGAACTTCAGGTTGCTGTTTCGTCTTTGTCGGCCATTATCAAGTTTCTAGAGTTGCTGTCAGATGAATCTAACTTTGGACAATTTGAACTGACTACTTTTGATCTTAGTCAATATATGGTTCTAGATAATGCAGCTGTTCAAGCCCTCAACCTTTTTCAGGTAAGAAATGCACACTTGAATTGGTAAGTGTTTTGCAATATACTTGTTTAGCTGCTTGATAAGTAACCTGACTGCCCAATCATAACTCCCCTGATTCATGGCAACTTCTACATTTTAGCTTTGTTTTCAGCTACTCCTGTACAGCGTGTGTTTTAAACACTGTTAGCCGTTGTTACCATCTTTTTTGGTTTTGTTTTTTGTTAGCTTACTTTTGGCGTAGAAGAGAAGATCATCAAGGAGGTAGGAAGTAGCCACAAACAAGTGTCTGTGTAGAATGCAGATATGGGAAGAGCCATAGAAGTACCTCATGGTTGTAGCTGCTGATGAATCTGGCTAAGCAGTGGGGGGAATGCTTTCTCTTTCCTTGGTTTCAGTCGGAGAAGTTCACATCTCCATTGGCAGGAGCAGACTTGGGATCTGGGAGGGGAGGAGAGTTCTGTAGTCTTGTGGTATGATAAGGAACTCCAAAGCACAGTTGCTTTATACAGTAGTGCTGTTTTGGGGAAAAAGAATAGAATTAGATAGTGTTAAGGGAACAGGAAGCATATGGCACGAGCGCTGCTGGTGGTGGTGGAAAGGGAGGGCTGGCTGCAGCAGGCAGGGGGGTGACCAGGACAGTACTTAAGAACATTCTGAAAGCACCGTGGCATACTAACTGGCCAGTGTCAATTTTACTTTTTGCACACATTTTCTACAAATCCAAGCAGGTTACCAGTCTCCTCCATTCCTCCCACATCTGTTTTTCTGCTCTGCCCCTTTTTATAGTTGTAGGAAAATGTGGACTCAAAGTGGTGTATTGTATCAGCTTTTTTCTGATGTTTTCATGTTAGTAAACCCTGCATAGTGATCTTTGCTTGGTGCTAAACCGCTTGAGTTTCAGATTTATAGGAAGAAATCACAAATATGGTCCCCTGTTTACCTTAGAGGGATTTCTGGAAGAAAAAAGAGCATATATTCAGCATTTGAGCTGGTTAACCCTGGGGAGAGATGTTCTGATTTTTTTTTTCCCCCTTCTCTATTTCCTGATTCTGTGCCACTGTGTAGGGAATGAAGCAGGAATTGTATCTCTTCTCAAGCGTATGGAGGTGTCTCTTAGCTACATCCTTGTATAAGTCCTTGCAGGTGTCACACGTTTTGTGTAAGGGGTGCACTGCTGTGTCTGTCTTTAGGGGCTATTGTGAGCTTTGGGACAAGGGGTTTGCCATGTAGCGGGAAGCTGTGGTGTTGCCTGTGTGGCAGGCTATCTGTGGGGAGGTTTTTGGGCAGGCACTAGAGCAAAGGCAAAATATTTTGTAATTTGAGTTGCTTTTTGAGGTATGTAGGTAAAGTTCTTATGGTGCAGCAGATGCAGTTGACTGTATGAAACTGTAGCCTTCCAACCTGGATGTGCTGAAGTAGGTTATTCGTGTATAATACATGTACTCTGTGACACTTTCTTGGATTCAGAAGTTTTTCATATATAATACTGTCCAGAATACTGAAAATAGACACATCCACTTTAGAGATTAGATTTTCCAGGGATTAAATGTGTCAGTATACCTTCTCACTGCATTCTTTTCCTGTTGTGGTGATGCTAGTTCCACATACTAGTTGTTTACAGACATCCAGACCTGCTCCTCGTTGAATGCTTGCCTGCTGTTTTAATTGCAGGTGTTCTTGGGTAGGGAGGATTGAGATTTTCATTTCAAAGTTAAGAGTTGAAACAAGCTTGTTGCTGTTTTTCAACGTTAAAAAAAATTTTTGCTTTCTAGCTGTTTGTGCAAAACCCAAACAAACCCCAAAGAAAAATGCCCAAAAGGCTGTCTTGAGTCCAGTTAATATTAAACCTAAATTGTAGATAGTAAACTATCTAAGCAGAGTAAGTTTAGAGATCTTTAGAGTACTCTTGAGATGATCTGGAGAAGCTTGAGAGAATTTGGATAACTGTTCTTTCCAATTGCCTCATTCGGTTGTGTCCCTGTGCCGCCCCTCCTCCCCAGCACCCCCCAAAGATCTCCAACCAAAACTCTTTAACCCAAGTCCTGTTTCTTGCTGGGTTTTTTTGATGGCCAGGACCCCTACTTTTTAACCTTACAAAAGGCAAACTAGCAAATATCAGAGTATATTACCACTTTTCCTATTCAAAGCGCAAACTGCCCAGTACCTAGGTACATTTCTAACTTTCTTGTGCAGTCAGAGTTAGTTTCAAAATAGACAAACCTATTCCAGGGGAGCAGAGTGTAAGTGCTTTAATGCCGTGCTGTTTCATTTGCCTTTTTTGACGGGTGCCAAGTGGAATGCACTGATCTGTTCCTAGGTAGCAAAGTTGAGTGCCATTCAGTGGGTGTCAATAAACATCACTAACTTTTTTTTTTTCCTTCTCCTTTACCCTCCTTCCTTTCCAGAGTTCTGTGGAAAATGCTAATACTGCACAGTCTCTAGCTGGTTTACTAAATAAATGCAGAACACCTCAAGGACAAAGACTAGTTAATCAGTGGATCAAACAACCACTTATGGACAAGAATAGAATTGAAGAAAGGTAACAGTATTATGTGTTTGATAGACTTACACAAGTTAGTAACTATTTTACAGAAGGCTCTTTCTTTTTAAGCACAAAAGTACTATAACCAAGAAACAATGGTGGTTGCAGGTTTTTGTATGCCTGTAATACGTTGTGTTTAACTGAGCAGAAAATATTTTTTCCTGAGATGCAAATTGACAGGTTACTGTTAGATTAAATAATTTTTACAATTACAAGATTTTAAAGAGGAGATATGATATGTTTAGATGGTCAAATGATTCATGCTACAGGCTAAGGCAGTGTAGCAGCCACTTCCTAACTATTATTCATACTGCATATACTCAGTCTGTATAATAGTATTTTGATGTTACTTCCAGTTTACCAATTAAAAAAAATCCACAAAACATCCAAACAATTAAGCAGTAGTGACCTCTTCCTATTTCCAGGAAAAAACCTACCTTTGATTGCAGTGGGTCACATTTATCATATCTTGCCTAGATATTGTGGCCCAAACACAAGTGGTCTTTTTCTTCCTTGCTCTTTCATACTGCTGCCTGTCGCCATGCGTCTGCCCTACCAGTAGATAGCAGTATCAGTCAATACATCTGGCAAATCTCTGCTGGGAACATACAGATAATTCTCAGTCCTTCAGAAAGGAGAACTGCAAAGGCCATATTCCTACTGTGTGTTTTTATTCATTGATTATGTTCACTGTGCAAACAAAAGTTACACTTTTTTAAACTCATGCTAAATATAGCTATATTCTTATAATCTAAAACCAAACTTCATGCAACTCGTGATCAGCAGGTTAATGCATTGCAAAATGTATGTTAATGTGTATCTTGGCAAAGCAGAAGAGGCCAGAAAACTGAATTTAACTTCGATGCCTTCTCTAGGGCTCATATTTCAGATAAGGCATTACAGGTATGTCTGTATATTATGTTGGGCTTTAGCATAGATCACTACTAGCAAAAAACTTTTGGCTCGGGCATGCTGATATTTAAAGAAGTTATGCAAAGTGTAGTTTTCTCTCTAGATTTCTGGAGACTGAGTTATTCTGCTTCTCTTCAACAAAATTTTCTACTTTTTCGAATAATTTGCAGAATGATGCCTAGTCACTTGATCAGAGCCCACTTAGAAATATTACTAATGTGACACTGAAATATTTGTCCCCAGGTTTATTGAATACTGTATCTTACTCTTGTGTGTGTTACAAGAGCTTTCATCATTAGTTCCTGATTACGTACCCAGGATCATCTACTTCTGTCAGTTTTGGATCCTAAGATCTGAGCCAACTTTAATTTATGGTTATGTTGGTTTTAAGCTCTTGAAAGTTACTACTCCCATTTGTAGTTTTCTTTTGTCAAAGTAAACATCGGGAATTTTAACTGTCCTACAAGTTTGGAAGAGAGATGGTCTTTTCTTTACAACACTGGGGTTAAATTATAGGCAGAAAATGTGGCTTGACCTGTTTTGTAGGGTTATGATCATCTCTGCGTTTTGTGTTGCGATTCTGTATGGCTAATGTTGACTGCATTTAGGAAAAGCTGTATTTAAAGGAGGAGGGAAGTAATTAAGTTAAGAGTTAAGCTCTTAGTGAAGCCTGTAAAGGTTAGTGTATCCAAATGTTACGAGGTTGAAAGAGGTCTGTTGATAATCTGCTGTATCTTGCCCAGCCACAGAATCATTGGGTTTGCAGTTTGTTAAAAGTAGTTTGTTTTAACCTGTATTTATGGACACTGAAATATTATAGTCATACTTCTTCAGTTTATTCTGCAGCATAGCTAGGCCTGTCTGAATGCATCTTGCTTTCAAGTACTACTTTGATTAATTTAATTTTTTGGGATAAAAGCAATGTGTTTTACTCGTAAGCTGTTGGTGAGCCATCTTCCTCATCTTAATGCTTTTCAAAGTGTGTAGGACTGTTCTTCTCTTAATCCAAAGGAACAAGCATAGTAAGAGAAGCCGTTAGTGGGACTGATGAGATGTATTGGCAGATTCAAATATCTTTTGAAAGATATGCAGTCGCCAAGGTATCTTCTATATGCTTTACAGTATACTGTGGCTGTTTTAAGAATTGCAAACTATAATTTAGAATATATAGGTGGTTTGAGAAGGAAATATCTGGACTGCTGTTCCTTTATGTTCCCTTTGTAGTCAAGGGGAGTTACTGATTATTTCTGAGTTTGAAGGGTGCCATGTTAAAGGACCCCATTTAACACTAACCAGTGTTAAAAACTCTTATCAAACTAGGCTGAACTACCCAAGTTGGACTGATGTTAGATGACAAAGTTTTGAAGTAAGCCTGTTTTGCTTATACAGGAGGTATTTTGACTTAACTTTTATTCCAGTAGTGTAGAATTGGATGGCTGGCTGTTTATTTAAAAAAACTTTTTTAAAAGTTAGACTCTTGTAATTCTCTGCTCAGACCTGTAGGTGGTGCAAGTCATCTTTTGGAGCTACATGGATCAACTTCTTTCAGTAGTTTGTAACCTGCAGCGTGTTGTTAACATTTATGGATAAGTACAACACAATTGTTACATCACTAGTCCATATTAATGATCGATACAGTAACAACACAAATTAATGTACCTAGTGCACCTGCTTCAGATAAAATAATGTTTATCTACTGGAACAGCTCCTAATGAGAACTAAGAAAACAGCGGTTCCTGATACTTGCCTGTCTTGAAAGACTTGGGGTTCTGCCCATGTCTGGCTGGTTTTCCATGATTAAAAAAATAATTATCAGTCATAATTATACAAGATACAGCCCTGCTTCTCCCATGTGGTGTGTTCAGAAGGCAAGTACATGAGGTTCTTGCTCCTTGCCTTATAGTCAGCATATTTCTGAAATTAAAATGTAGTTGCAGAGACAGGAAGTGCAAATACATATATTAATTGCGTAACACAATTGACTGTAATACAGCAAGTAACTTCAGTATGTAATGTTTATTTTTCAGATACTGGAAAGTCTGAGAAATGTGGCAGAAGACAAATAGTGCTTTTTCTGTTATGCCCCGAGAAGGGAACTTGTGCTGAATATATTTAATTTTTTTCTATATTGGGGGGCAAGTCTATCTGACATTTGTGCACAGAACAAATATAAGATTCCAGCTGACCTTTCTACTCCTCTGTGCATACTGTGGCCAAACCTCTTATACGTCTCTGTCCAGTAGTAGAAGAGGTGCGGGAGTCTCAGTTCCAGAGGAGTTACAGGCTGCACGCTAACATCACTTGTTCTGAGTCAAGCCTGTTTTGAGCTTTTCTCTTGTTTTCCTAAATACTGCGCTGCATTGAGGGCCAAATTGTAGGAGCCAGTCCTCTCTCTAGCAGAGTCAGAAAGTAATAGATTTAAGAAACTTGAGGTGAATCAATGGCTAGCAGGGTAGAATTTCCAAGTTTGTGGAACATTCTCATGAATCAGTTGTGAATGACAATTGACGTAGCAACAAGTTGCTTTTTTTTTTTTTTTTTTTCATTTTTAAACTTGTTGCTCACTAGTGTAGGCAGGCTTGAATGCCTTTACAGGGCTTTATTTAGTAATAATTTAACCTAACATGTGCTTCCTCTAGCAGATAAATGGAGGGACAGAGTGGGGTAATGCACATGGGCTCGCTCAGAAGCCGTGTGCCTGGGGGCTCATCTCGGGTGCAGGCGAGTACACCCCGTGGGTGAGAAACGGCCAGGGGAGATGAGAAGTCCCTGTGCCTTGCGGGCCTGTGATCTCTGTCGGATCGCAGGAATGAGATCGAGCAAGGGCAGCGCTGCAGTGCACGCTCTTTACGAAGGCTGGGTGGGGAAGATGGCGGGGTTGCGCTTCTGCAGAGGTATGGCCTGAACGGGCAGAGCTCCGCTGCAGAGGGGCCAGCGGGCCTAGCAAGAGCTTATGGGTCAGGATTACGGGACAGCAAGGCGGGGGGGTTACAGTGAGCATCTGCAGGACGCCTGCCCCATCAGGGGGAAGAAGTGGACAAAGCTGCCTTGAGACAACAGAAAGAAACATGGCTCCAGGAGAGCCCTGGCTCTCTTGGAGGACTTGAGCTGCCCTGGCACCTGCTGGAGGGAAGCGCGGTACTTGCGTCTTTGCACGTGCTGGCGGACAAATCAGCGGTGTGTCCTTGCAGCGACGGGTGACCACGCACTGGGCTCCCCTAGTAAGAGCAGGTTGAGGAACGTGGTTGTTCACGTCTGCGTGGTGGCTGTGAGACCACGTCTGGAGCGCTGTATCCAGCGTGGGGCTTTGCAGTACAGGCAGATGGACAAACAGGAGCCGGTCCAGCAGAAGGCCACCAAGCAGGGTCGTGGGCTGCAGCACGTGGTGTGGGAGGAGAGGCTGAGGGAGCTGGGTTTGTAGCCCGGAGAAGTGAAAACTAAGGGGCAGACCTAACTGCTGGTTTCAGCTGCCTAGTGGGTGGGAGTCATAGAGAAGGTGAAGCCAGGTGCTTCTTGTAAGGACACAGCAAAAGCATGAGACAAAACAGACGCCAGCTTCACCAAAGGACCCTCCAGCTGGATGTAAAGAAGAAAGTCATCACCATGAGGATGGTCAGACTCTGGAATGTGTGCTGAGAGAGATGGAGGGATCTCTGTTTTTGTTCAGTATTCAACTGAGATTAGCCTTGTTTTGAGCAAGGACTTGAACTACAGACCTTGAGTTCCCTTCCAACGTAAATTGTCCTGTGATAGGTTTTCACTACTTTTGTGTTCTTTTCAGCTGCAAAGCATTGCAGATAGGCTTTGTTGCTTCTGTCATTCTGGTTAGCAGCTCTGGAAAGACCTTCAGTACTTTCCAAGTACAGGTCAGTACTTCTCCACAGCAACAGACTGATTTCAAGCAGTTAAATTAGTAGGTGGTGGCCTGCGTCCTCAGGGAGGGGAGAATGTGACCAACTTGGAGCTTTGTCTAAATGGCTTAATTAAAAAGCACTTTAAATGCTGGGAGTGCCCCTAATGCCTGTAAAGAAGCTTTTGAAATACAGGTTGAATCTGAACTAGTTGGAAGACAGAAATGTGATTTGTTATTGCCATGCAGATCATGATGCAATAAATATTTTGCATGAAAGACGTTGTTATTGCAGTGACATGAAAATGGTGTTGACTACCCAGTAAATCTCTAGAAATGTTAGAAAAATGTGACCTTTGTCATTCCAAAAGTTATCATCTCTAAGAAATGTTTGGAGCTTGAAGCTCTCAATGCTTCTTTTTTAACCCTCTCCCCTCCCTTCATCTATGTTTATGGTTTGCAAAACTACCAGATAACCTGTATTTTCATTTGGGTTTGCTTGTAAAACTGGGATTGACAGTGAGTGCTGTCTAGAAATGTTAAACAAAAGCTCTACTAGCCAAGCACATGTCAGACAGGCCACGTCTTTAGGAGGGAATTTCCATCAAAATCCCAGGCACTTGAAACCTATTAAAAAGCTTAGATTCTTGTGTTGCAAGAGACTTATTTTTAGTTTTCTTGTTTGAGGGGAGGGAACAGGAGGATGTAAATAAGCTGAAAAAAGACTCTCTTCATAGCACCTTCAGGTGTGGGAAAGACAGTGTTGCTGCTTGACCTGGAGAAGTGCCTAAAAGCTGTTTGTATTCTGCATGTTATCCAAATAATTTGTCTTCTAGGTCAAGGATCAGCACTCAGTGTTGCAAATCTGTAAATTATAGGTGGCATTCAGTGGTGTAGCACTAGAGCAGGTAGTCATAGTACCTTCTAGTTGATACTTCCAGCTCGCCAACTTCATCCTGACAAGTCCTCACTTGGTGCAAAATAAATAGAAGGATTAAGCTTTCAGTCCGTTTCTTTTGCATTTGAATTTTGAGGCTCAAGGGAAATGAAAATTAAAGTAAAATTTGGTTGAAACATCAAATTGGTTATCAGATTTTTAAGATATAAACAAATTGCTATTAATTTAGGGAGATGTGTGAATCTGTAGCTGCCATACTGTTCTTTTGCTCTCAGCTTGCCAAAAAGAGGTGGATGGTAATTACTGCAGTAGTTAAATTTTACTTAGAATCTGTGTTTAATTATTCAGGATTTTTTTTTTAAATCACAGCCATAAGTTAATGAAGTTTCCAGTTAAAGAGTGTGACCATGTGAAAACTTCTGTTATGTATGTGTGCAAAGCTCTCTGATTTGTCACAGTGTCCTTGGTGGTCACTAATTTAAACATTTTATACAGGAAGATGGTATATTCTCCATGAAAGAACAGTGAACATATTAATGTTTCTGCTCTGTTTAATTTATATCCACAAACATTAGAAACTGCAATGGAAGCTCTTGGCAAGATAATTTTGTCTTGACTTGTATTTAATTTCATTTATCATGTGTAAGGGTTGTAAAAGTCTTTAATGTTTTGTTTACATACAGTTTTGAGTTCCTCCTCTGTACTGAATGAATGCAAATGAAGAAATATTTGTTTTTTACGGCAAAGAAATAGAACTTGTTCAGTATGCTTTTAGTCTGCACTAGTTTAAGGAAATGCACAGGTCAGCAATTTAAAAGAGTATTAGTGTTGATGGAGTGTAATAAACTTAACCTCTTAATTTTAATAATGTATGGAAACTTGCAACTTACGAAAAATAATAATGGAAATACCTTTCCTCAGCTGTCTCTAGTCTTTGAAGACCATGCAGTAATATTTTTTTATCACTGGATCCTAAAATGCTTTATTCAATTAAAAAGGAAGATGGCACAAAACCTCCGCAGTGTGAGGCATTATGCTGAGAAGCAGCCTTAGCTGCTTTCCATCTTCGGTTTCTCTGCAAGGTTTTGGGTGGGGCAGTTTCACTATATGGAGTTTACGAACTTGCCCATGACTGTGCAGAACTTGATGAGTTCTTGCTCTGCTGTCTCCATTGTTCTTTGTTACCATATAAGAAATGGAGGTTTATTAGTAATTCTTAAAAGATGGGCATTTGTTTTCCAGAAGCCTAAATACTATGTTGACAGAATGGCAATGTTTAAAAAAAAAAAAAAGTATTGTGAAACTGGTTGTTCTTGTCTTTATTTAAATTAGGATATTTTTGCCTTCATGTCCTTGACACTTGCTCACACTAACTGTTCTGTATGTAGGATTTCCTTGGTGTTCAGTGGTTGGAATTCAGTGTGAAGGTTTTTTTGGTTTTGACTCTTGCGCATCATGCAGCAACCTGTGACATTGAGTTGTTTCATAGTTGGCTGACACTGTCTGTAACTATTTAAATCAAAAGGTGTAGTCATGCGTCCCTGACCATGGATTGTCACCAGTTCCCTTGTTATAGGCACTGTCACTAGTGTTCATGTAGCTGCTTGGTTCATCTTTTGATGGGGAATTTAGCATGCTAAAATAATCAAGGGTGTAATGTTGTATAGCATCTAATCCAGTAAAACTAGGCAGTTGCCAAAAGGGGCAATCCGAGTTCTGGCCTTCAGCTCCTGCTGCTCCCTTTTTTTGATCTCATAGCTACAGAATAATTTGGTTTGGCTTGTTCACCTGAAAAAAACTAATCCATGAAAAAGTGAGGAAAGTTGCCATCTAAAATTAATCCTCTTGCTCCTCTGCAGCTGGTCCATGACCTGCTATCATCATAAACATGAGAAGATTAACATCTTCTTAAATGCAGACCAAGCAATACCAAAAGCCTGTTCTTCAGATTTAATGATCTGACTCGTAAGTGTTTGCTTTCTCTTGGTATCTTGATTTTTTTAGAGCTTACACTAATTAATTGATATTGTGAATTGGATTATCAGACTCGCTACAGGAGGATAAATTGGATATCTGCCTATCCTCGAATTGGAAAAGTATCTGAATCTGTGGAATGGAGCTGTTGACTACCATTGCTTAATAAACCTGCTGTCTTTCTGTCAAATTCACTGTGAAGATGCTACTTGAATATTTTTTAGCTCCTACAGAAGACAGACTATGGAAATTTTATGAAAAATATTGTATGTATGGAAATAAATTAATAAATCAAGTCTCTTGTAACATTGGGAAGACAGAAAACATCTCTGCCAAAGTGTTTAGGAGATACTTAGAGAATCTTGTGTTACGACATATCCTTTTATCACTTTTGCCTGTAAAGTTCCTTGAGGGTGAGAGACTCTTTAGTCCAGCAAGATTGTGCTGGGTTTTTGAGGTGGGAGAGGACTTGCTGGGTAAAACATCTTATATTCAAAATTCAGATTTGCTGATGGATCTTCTGTATGTTGTTTTTCTTCAATAAGCATGCATGTTTAAAAGTTGGGAACAGTGTTTATCATTCTGTGAAGCAGCAGGTTGCTATAAGGTGAGAATTTTCCCTTTTTATCCTAGCTCCTCTTTTGTGGAGCTGTTTAATTCTTTAAGGGTAATAATTTATTATTTCTTAGCTGAGAATGAGGAGGAGTGGTAAATCAAATCTAAATAGCGCTATTACATAAAACTCTAGTCTGAATGGCAGTTCCCAGTAATAATTAAAAAATAACACTTACTCTTATTTGGGAAACATAACTTTTGGGAAACATAAGTGAAGGTTTATTTTCCTTTTCCGTAACTTGGATAGCTGACTGTTACTGTAAGTAATATACCCAGGCTCTGGAATGAGAAATAAATGACACTTGGTATTGGTTTTACCTGCGACTGGCGTGATCGTGTAGGTTGGATGCACAGGTGTATGAAAGTTTTATTAGAATATAGGCAGGAACAATACTTTTGCTTTAAATGTTCTAATATTTTCAGGACCCAAGTCCCGTAGAGCAGGGCTGGTCTGCTGTGGGAGCACGGAGCAGTCCCAACCATCTCAGTGAACCATCGGTGGGAGCTGGTGAGAGGGAGATGCTGGAGGTCTCTTTGGGTCCCTGCTGCAGGGCATAGGTCCTATCTGGAGAGAAACAGTGGGACCCTTGACAAGCCGTGGTCATCGCCTGCCTGTAGAAATGCTTCTGAAGATCCCTCTCCTTATTGCTCTGAAACACAGCTTGCAGCCTGCGGCTCTTGGCCATGTGACGAGATCGGTGTGCGATAGTACCATCAGGACCGCTGCCAGCCTTGCCTTATAAATGAAGAGAAAAATGTTTCCTTTCTGCTTCTCTTACTTTTCATCATAGGGAATTTGTGTGCATGCCTCCGAGCCCTGCAGTTCTTTGCTTTGACACGCTTTCTGGCTGGAGGAGGCAAAGCAGCGCTGCTTGTGCGTTGCTGCTTTATTTGCATATGCTTCAGAGTGGTGCCAGGCACGCCCTTCCCTCAGGGTCTAAAAATACTGCTGTTGCAGCAGTCTGCTTCAGGGGCAAGATCTTAATTGCATCAAGTGGTACCTTGCTGGCAAGGATGAGACCCAAGATTTTATTTTTCTGCTGAAGAACTGTTTTCTTCTTTACCTTGCTGAATCTGCTGGGGTTAGAAAATGTTTAAACACTTGTGCAAAAATAGCGAATTATTGGTAACCTATTTCAGAATAAATAAGACTGCAGTAAGTATCTTTGGGGAAGAAAACATTATATTGGAGTTAACGATGCTTTTTCTGAGAATCCTGTTTTGTTTTGTTTTTATTCTGAGTTCATTAGCTTGCAACCTCAGAGTTAATATGTAACAGCTTCCAAAACTTTGATTGATTGTTCTAGAAAATAGTTATTTTGTGCGTGGTACCCCTGATGTAATCTCAGGGCTTCAATTTACTATCTCTAGGCTTTCACATAATACTCAAATGGTATATGCAGGAATTCATGTGGGGTGGGAAAGTGTCTGTTGCTTTCCTGATACGTATTAATTTTATGTTATATAAATGTAACTGATGTAGAGGAGTGAACTCTGATTATTTGGAAGAATGAATGCATTTATTGAATTTAAAAGTTCATCTCTAAGTGGACTGTTCCGAGGTTGTAAATATTCAATATTGTTTTCATGGCAGGAGGGTTTAGGGACTAATTAGGAAAATTAGAAAAGGCAGGAGACTGATGTTTGGATGTGGCTTTCTTTTATGTTACTTAATATTTCAGGTTAAAGAGCAGGGAGCCTGATGTGGAGCGCTTTTGTCTGGCTGCTTAGGAGCACGCTTTGTGTACCCAGTGCTCTGGAAGTGTGTGCAGTGTGATTTCTGTGGCTTCTTGAGGAGCTAAAGCTGCCCTTCAAACCTGGGACTCTGCATTACAAGGGACTGCTTCAATAGAGCCGCAATATTCATGATTGCTTCAAGTTATACGTTCGAGATTAAAAGACAGTAGTAGCGAGTTCAATCCAAAGACCTGCCCTGTAAGAGTGGAATGAAGACCCTTTTCTAGTACTAAATACATCCTGAGGGCATCGGGTATTTGCCTGGTGATCCCTTGATTGAGTTCACTTCTGACTTGAGGGAGAAAGAATGGGAGGGTGGAGAAGAGCAGCAGGTAGCCATACTACCTCTCACTTTTTGCGGTGGCAGTGCTCGTTTCCTCCAGCTTAGAAGTGTTTGTGGGACTGTGGCTTGAGGGCATAATTTCCTAGCCAGCTTAAGCCAACATCAAGGTACAACTCAACTTGTCCGCAGCTGGCAGAGCCACCCCCGAGCGAGCTAATTCGGGGGAGCCTCACTGGTGGAAAGCTAACACAGCTACAGCAAATGAAGATGTGTTTAAGGAGGGGGCTGCTACTGGGAGCATGACCTTCAGTGTCAGCCTGGGGTGTCCGCAGCTGCCTTTACCAGACTACCAGTTTTTCTTCCTCCATGCTATGTGGCTTGCCTGCATAAAGAGCAGGACAGCTTTCAAGCCGTACCACTGAGCCAGGTCATGCTTGGTCTCTGTGACTTTTTTGTTTCTGCAGAGGAAAAGTTTTGAAACTCTCTGTTTGGGTCTAAAACTGGGAATCATTGCAAAATCTTTTAAGAAGCTGGGAAGGTCATCAGAAGATTGCTATAATTTTAGTGGGATGACAGTGTTGTCTTTAAGAACACAAACATCACAGGTAAATTGTAAGATGCATCACTGTGGGGCTGTTTGTTCTTGGTTTGCTGTTTCTGTTAATCTGCCCTGTTATACAATATCTCTTCATAGCTAGAAGCCTGTAATTTCATATCCCGCACATAAAACAGTAATGTACTTTAAATTCTGAGGATGTATTTGGACACTGTGGCACTCCTTCACTGTCGCCTTGAAAGCTTTGCTATTTAGGCAAACTGTGTCTTTTAGTTTAGCTCTTTCTTTTTTTAGGTTGTAACTGTTTTTTGGGGGGGAAGCTGTGAAGTCATTTGATATTACAGAAGCATTTATAGCACGTTCGTAACTGAAACTTTGTGCTAGCATGCCAAGAAGAAATGATAATGGGTTGCGCGGTTTGGGCAAGAGCAGGTGGGAAACAGAAGAAGAACTGGAGCTGTTTAGTGTGGAGGGGAATACACTGCTTTTTTGGCAGACAGTAGGAAGAAGCCTTGCTTACCTGGGCGCAAGCCTCTCGCACAGGCCTGGTGGAATTGGCTGGGCTGTTTCTGAACTATGGGCCTGTGTGCATGCATGCATGTTTGGGAGAGCTGAAAGAGAGCTTACGCAGATGAGCAACTTGTGACACTCGCTCAAACATGAGGTTTTGGACCCAAATGATATTGTAGGGCCAAATTGTACCAATTTCACTAAAATAACAGAAAGATTTTGACCCCTTGTTTGGGATATTCTCTCTCATGTGTAAGATGTGCTAGAGAGGTATGTATACAACTCATCCAGAGAGCAATGTTCAGAGTTGATGATGGGAAAAAAAAAAAACCAAACCTGGATTCAAATCTTGTCTTCAAAGTTCTGGAAGAACTGGTGCTTATGGTGAGTCCCCTGCAAGGCTGCCGCTGCTGCTTGGGTCAATATTGCCACCAGCTGGAGGCTCGCTGCCAGAAAGCAGAGCAACTTCTCTCTGCGCACGGTCTCCAGAAGCCACTTGGTGTGAGCTGAGTGTGTAAGCGGAGTGGGGGATTGAGAAGTGGTGTTAAGCCTGTGGTGTATGTGTAAAATAAAATGGCTTTTGGTGGTATTAGTCTCTCTAAAGCTGCTGGTTGCTTGTTCTTTAGGTTTTGTGTTATTTTTATTTCAAATTGTTTATAAAGAATGCTCCAGTTTCATAAGAAAGTCTTTTGTGCATAACTAAGCACTTCCAAAAGCATGTGTGGGTTGTTTAGATCTTTTGGGGTGTTATTTCTTTGTGCTTGTCTGAGAAATTTTGAATGTTATTTTTATAAATGCATATAACAACTCTGATTGTATTGGGCAAAATGACCTGTGGTGGTCATTGTGATTTTTATGCTGCTAAGATGTGTGCTGGACTAAAGCCATTCTCAGTATCAGGCTTCAGATGTCTGATTTAGGCTCCTGTGTGCCCATCTTAGGTGTCTGTCTTAATACTTCAAAGGCTGCAAAGCATACCAGGGTTCTTTGTCATGAAAAGAACTTTGCAAATTTAAGGTGATATTTACTGCTTACCTGAGGTGGTGACAACTGGACTTCAGCTGATTTTTGGGAGAGAAAAGATATTTGTCTAGGGAATGATTGGGTCACAAGGGAGAAGTTTACAAAGAGAGCTTAGGACAGTGCCTTGCGTATTTCTGGGAAACACAAATGCTGGTATTAATCAACTACCGCAAGTTGCTCTAGTGCGGACTTCCTCCAGGGTGTTAAAATCCCAAGTGCTTTGTGTGGAAAAGAAGAAGAAAAAAAAAAAAAAATTAGAACAGGTAAGATAGTGGCTTGGCTTTGCCCACTCTCCTGTTGAAGAGGCAGTATCCGAGGCTGTAGTTTATTACGTTATTCTAGTAATTTCTATAGGGTTAGAAGAGAAGAGTTCATCAGTTCTGTATGTCTGGGTTAAGCGTGTCCAGGGAGGGTTTACCTCGGCTACATTGGCGTAAGAAGAGATCTGAGTTTGAAAGAAACCCGAGGGAAACCAAAATAATGGTACATGAAGTGTTTTCCGCTTTCCTCTGTATAAAGGAAATATGAAATTAAACTGGTATAACTGTGCATATTCTGAAACTTCTGTGGTGAGATGAAAGTCTCAGCATATCTTAAAGCAGTCCTTTTGTAAGTGGTGTTTCTCTGTTAAAATTCTCTATAATCAAGTTGAACAGTTGGAAAGAGAAGTTCATCTTATCCTGCAGTCATAGAAAACCTTTAGCAGGCAGAGAATACAAACATATGCTCTTCAGAAGTCTCAGCTGTTGTACGGCCAGGGGAGTTACAACCTTTAAGATCTTCTTAAAAGTAAGTCAGCTTCTCCTGTAGAAGAGTGCATTCTTAATTTGATTTCAGTGTTAACACTTTTTTCCTTGTGTCATGTGGAATTTTTAGTTGGTACAGTTTTTCCCCATGAAAATGTCTACCAGAATTTGGGATTTTAAGCTACTGCTCTGTAGTAGTAATTAAATATATATTACTCATTATTAAATATATATATATTACTGATTATATATGGACCCAAGTTTCAGAATATGATTAAAAAACCAGAGTCCTTCTGAGTAGAGGTGCTTGGAGGAAGCGTTCTCCTTCTAGCACGCACGGAGAGGCACAGAACTGCCCAGGTTTTTGCAGGATGTCAGTAGAGGGGAGATTAAAACCTGGGTGATTTATAACTCAGCTTGTTGTACAGCTTGCTGGTTTGTTACAGTTTTTTTGTGCTGACTGATCCTGCTCAGGCATTAAAATTATTCTATTCATTCTAACTCTGGTCTTTTATTTTAATCTGTTAGTTTAGTAGTTATTTCTACAGACAGAATTCTTTTCATCCTTCTGTGAAATCTCTATACAAATCAGGCTTGATTAATGCTTTCCCATTAACTTAAACTTCTATATCTATCTCTGTAAAAGCCTAGAAACATAATTAAACCTTCCTGACAACCTCTGTGTTGTGGCAGTATTGAGTGCAATAACCTTAAAATCATGATGAAAAATGCTGCATAGATGTAGCAAAGGAAGAAACAATCTTTTCTGATTGCAAGTGAGATGTAAACCTCGGTGGAACGGAAGCATTGTGATGAGACTTGGGAAAGTGTGTGCCATTTATTAGATTGAAAACAGATTTTTTGTTGGTTTTTTTTTTTTTTTGGTGTGGAGTGTTAGTCTGTTAATAGTAGGGCTGAGAAATGCCTCTTACCAACAACAAAACACGGGAAAGGATGCAATGCTTTCAGTTGGATTGCGGAATATCCAACAGAAACTTGGAGATAGGTGTGGGGGTTTTTTTTCTCTGTTTTGCTCTCAAAGCACACTAAGCCTAATGTTACTTGTTACTGCACTTCAAAGCTGATAAATAGCCATGGTTTTGAGTAGCAGGAAAAAAGAGGGGGTTATAATTTCAAAGTTCAAGAGAAGTACTTGTGTTGGTTTTCAGTTAATATTAGTTGAAATATTGTTTGCTGTGTTTGTGGTTTAATTTGCAAATTAAATAACTGTCTTGAAACAAAGATTTCATTTATGTTCTGGTGTGTTTTCACTAGTTTGTAATTGTTTCTGTTATTTTGACTGTGCTGCCTTAGATCTGTGGTGGAAAGTTTTGCCTTATTTTTCTTTCCCTTTGGGCTGTGTGGTAGAAACAAGTTATCCAATGTTGTCAGCTGTCTTTTGATTACACTTTCTTGGACTTTTTTATTTATTTCTTTTTGTATTTTCTTTTTTTGTTTCCTCAGTTGAGCTTTATGTTAAAAACAACCTGTCATTTGATTTAATTATTACTTGTGAGCATTAGGCATGGCTTATAGTTGCATTATCTTAACGTAGCCCTTTCTATTCAACATCCTTATTTGTATTCTTACCATACAGGAAATTGTTATGCAAATTGTGGCATGAACACAAACCTTATATTCATGGTTGGCAAATATGGGGCGGGGAGAAGATAGAACCGTACTAGGAAGGTTGTGAGATGTTAGTCCTAATTAGCATGGTTTTGGCAGAGGAAAATTGTATCATGCTGATCTGAGAACTCTTTGAACTTGTTGTTGTGGTGGACAAAAGAGGGGAGGAAAAAAAAAAAAGAATAAATTAGAGCTTTCAAAATGCCTTTGACAAGCTCTTATCCAAGAGCCAGCTTAACAAGCTGAGGGAGTCGTGGGATGAAAGTGAAGGGTTTGTTTGTGTAAAAGGCACAAGCAAAAAAGAAAAAAAAGTTTTATTCTTGCAAAGGTAGCTCAAGAGTCTAGAAGCTGCACTTGAGATACTCTCTAATGATCTGGATAGCAGCTGGCTAGTAGGTACTGACGCTTTTATAGGTGACACAAGTAAGGAGCAAGAGCTTCTAATGAAAACCAAAACAGCCCGACTGATGGGACAGAACAAGGATGGTTTGGATTTTAATGAGAATAAGTATAAAGCAACATGTATAGAAAGAAAGAATGTAGTCTGCCTGTGTCTTACAGAGCTTTACATGGATTCGGAAAGGGTGCTGGGCATCTCTGTGTCAGGCTGAAGGCAAGTCTCTATAAAGTTGGGTTTTAAAGACAAGGTACTGTGGTATTATAGAAACTGTTGCTGCTGGTCTTTTCCAAGTGCAAAATTTAGGAAGTTTCAAGAATTGATTCCATGTGTATATGACTGCCAGGATTATTGATTGTGTAAGGACCTCTTGGAAGAGAAACTAAATGCTCTGGCCTGAAACATAAGCTATCAGAGGGCAAGATGGGATCTAATATAGAAGACAAACTTGAATTTTGCACATTCTTGCATGTCTGAGATTGGTCATCAAAATCAGAGAAAATAGTTTTCATACTGGAAATTTTAATGTGGAAATCATGAAGTAGTCTGTAGCTTAAGCAGGTTGGATAAAACCACCAATCCCTGGTTTCCTACCCCAGGTAAGAGTAGTATTTTTCTAGATTAAAACTCATTTTTATAATTGGATAAACCCTCCAAATGTGTATGTGTTGCTTTCTTCCTAGTACTTTTATTAAGTGAAGAAAGAGTGTTTTAAACTAGAACTTCATGCAGCTTTGCAGGTAAGAAAATATCAAGGTATTCGTGACTACTGCCTCTTTATGGATTGATGTGGTGATATTTTGATAATTGAGAAGTAATAAATAGGTTTACAAATACTGCATATCACCTGGGAAGTGAGAGGGCGTAACATCAGAATAGCGCAACCTCTTGTGCGTGTTTGTCGTGACCATAACTGCTAGAGACCAACCAGGATGCAAGTAAGAACACGTGGGTATGCTTTATTGTAAGTTTTCAGTGAATCCTGTCTTAGTTTTGCCAAAGGAATTGTTTCGAGATTACAGGACTGAAAATGACCAAGTTACTTGGTTCCTATGAAGAGGAACAAGTTGGCCGATACTGCTGCTAGTTTCACTAAGCTCTGACAGGGCTGAAGATACTTTGAGGGGAAGATCTGCAGATGGGATTTGTTCTTTCTGTAATCCCCTTGGCAAAGTAGGCAGACATTTTGTTAGTAGGCTTATATTTAGGCTGTTAAGCAGTTGTATCGGGTGTCTTTGGTGGGTTGTTTTGGTTGCTTTTTTTTTTTTTTAATATTAAAAAACCCAGGTATTTACAAAGTGTGTTTGGTCACCAGTTGCTGCTGGTGCTTCTGAGAAGAGTTTGTGATGTGAATCTTAAGTCAGGTCTCCTAGTTAAATTGTGGGGATTTTTAATAAAGACGGGAATGTATCTGCTATGACAGAATCATGTGATTCTTGTTATTCCTCCAAAGCATTTGACAGAAGCCTGAAAGCTAGAAATTGTGCTCAGAACACCAATAGGGATCAGAATTAGAAATTATTTGGCTATTATGACATTAGTTATACAAATCTTGTTCTGCGTTCTTGCAGTAGGTATCTTAAGTATGTTCCTGTCTGCTTCTCCCAAGCTCTGTCTACATGCTGAAATTTTAATGTATCTTTTAGCGATTCCCCGTCGTTCCTATCTTTTTTGGAAATAAAGTACCATTATGGGTTAGCAATGTCAATCTTTAAACTTATTTATTAAGGCAATAGTTGAATGGATAAATGTAGAGGTAGGATTCTTCTCTTGTCTTTTTCATTGATTTTGTTCAGTATAATACAGAAGGTTCTCTGGAGTGGTGTGGGTAGAACACTTGCTGCAACAGGAGGACATTCGTTTTGAATTTTTTATATACAGAAATGTACTTCTACCTGTCCAGGGGTCTGTCTCTCTTGTATTACCTTAGACAAAGCCTTTGTTTCTTGAGTGACTGTCTGTACTAATTAGCTGAGGCAGTGTACCATGTTAACCTCTGTGTACTGTTTCAAGTGTCTAGCTCTCTCTGCAGAACGCTGCATGGTGTAATGCAGAGATTATTGCTTTCAAAATGACAAAAAAAAATTGTCATTCCCAATGCAGTTTGCAAATGCAAATGTTCCTGTTATTGAAACTGATGCATTTTTCTACCAGTAAGCAAAACAGTAAAAATAATGTGGTGAAAGCTGCCCTTTCTCTGCTTGCATGTCTCTAAATGAAATTAACTGCCCTGCTGAAGCCAAGATACTGATAGATAGCATGTTAATGTGATTAACCAGAAGTCAACACAGTGTTCATGTGTGGAGGTCTCTGAGGGGGGCAGAGTTCTTCCTTTGTATTCCTAAAGTGTGACCAAAGAACACTGAACTCTCTGGCATCCCAAAGTGAACAATATCTGACTTACTTTGTTTAACTACGAATGCAAAATAGTGCAAAATATGTAAAGATGACAATGTTAACTTGTGCAAAAAAGAAAGCAAGGAATGTATGAAAGTACTCTTACATTCTAGTGGCGAAAATATAATTTAATGCTCTGTCACATCTCATTGAGATTTATGCTTGCTTTCAGCACTTAAAGAATATTTATTTCACAAGTTTTTAAAAACCAAACAAGCAAAAAAATCCCCCCAGAAACCCCCAAAATGTCAGGCAGCAGCAGCAAAGGCAGGCTGAAGGGAAGGCAAGCTGGGAGTCAAGGGTGACAACAAGGCAGGTAGAGACAGTACCCTCATTGATAAGGACTCAGTCCTCCAATACCTGCATGAGGCAAACAAGGTATATCTGGTGACAGCAGCCAGGTTCAGTCAACAGTCTGGGTCTCCAGGCAAGTCTATAGTGATGATCTGAGGTGAAGCAAGGAAGTCAAGTCAGTGGGTCATGGACTGGATCAGTGGGGTGCACGGCCAGGCACAGGCATGGCTGCAGCGTAGCTCAGGTGAGAACCACGGACAAGTGCCTTAGTTTGAATGCAGCTCTTGAGTGAAGGTGAGGACGCCCCAGAAAAGGCTTCTTACACTTTCTTACACAACTCTTCACAATGGTCTTTACTGGTCAGATTTGCCTTCAGGCATCCCAAGCATCTGAAACTAGTGGCAAAGTCTGGAGCAAAGAAGACACAACTTCATTAGAGGAGGATCAGCTTAGCAAACATTTAAACAAATTTGACACATGCAAGTCTGTGGGACCCAAGGAATATACCCACAAGTGCTGAGGTAGCTGGCCAAAGTCATTGTGGGACCAATCTTGATTGTCTCAGAAAGGTAATGATGGTTGGAGGAGGCTTCTGAAGATAGGAGTGACATTTGCTTTCTTCCAATCCTCAAGAAGGGCAAAAAGGACTATCCAGGGAATTACAGGTTGATCAGCCCTATCTTCATCCTTGGGAAGGTGATTGAGCAAATAACCCTGTACAGCATTGCTTAGCATACTAAGGACAGGATGGTGATTGGAAGTAGTTGGCATGGATTTACAAAGAGAAAATCATGCCTGACCAACCTGATAGCCTTCTACAACAAATTGACTAGGTTGTTGGATAAGGGGAGAGCAGTGAATATTGTTTATCTTGACTTCAGCAGGCTTTGGTCACTGACTCCCATGACATCTGATGAAGTATGGACTAGATAAGTAGACATTGTGGTGGACTGAAAACTAGCTGAACTGCCAGGCTCAAAGGATTGTGATCAGGGCCATGAAGTCCAGCTGGAGACCAGTCACTAGTGGTGTATCCCAGGGGTTGATACTGGGGCCATCCTTGGAGGTACCCAAAACGTGACTGGACACAGTCCTGGGTCGCGGACTCTAGCTGACCCTACTTTGAGCAAAGGGGTTGGAGTAGTCAATGTCTAGAGGTGCCTTCCAACCTCAAGCATTCTGATTCTGTGATCCAGGGTTGCACAACTGCACAGTGTCAATGTTGGCCTTGATGACGGGCAGCTAAACTCCTCCAAGAGTTTTTTTTTTTCCTACTTAATATCTGTTCTTTCATAGAATACTGGATGACGTTTTTTATGGTGCAGGGAAAGGATTAATCTCAAAGTAGATTCTGAGCTTTGATTATACCTACAGGTCAAAGGTTGGCATCTGCACTTGAAACAGTTTCGTTCCAATGCTGTTCATTGGAGACCCCAACTGTTAAAAACTACAGAAGCATGACATAGGCTAAATATCCTTGCTTTCTCAGCTCATGCATTATCCTACTTTCGTTTGTTCTTTTATCAAGAAAGTGGGCCAATGGATACAGTCATAGAGAAGGGATAGATAGAAACTGCCAGATAAATGTTTTCATTCTAATTAGTGACATAAAAGAATTGCAGACCATGCCATGCTAATCATTGTTATGAACTTCTTATTTAGGTTGAATTTGGTTGAAGCTTTTGTGGTGGATCCAGAACTACGTCAGTGCCTTCAAGAAGATCTCTTACGTCGCTTCCCAGATCTTAACCGACTGGCAAAGAAATTTCAGAGACAAGCAGCAAACTTACAGGACTGTTACCGAATGTATCAGGCTATTAATCAACTGCCTAATGTTGTACAAGCACTAGAAAAACATGAAGGTAATGCTACCCCTGTCTATTTTCAATGTTTTATATACACTGATAATGCAAAGAAATAGTGTGTAGATTTCCAAAGATTACTTTTTTCCTGTGTACTTTTGTTGCAGGAATAAAGCTTAAAGACATTTGATTTTGAAATGAGCTGAAATTCTGAAATGCCAATTAGATACATAAAAATAAACATAGCCAAATCTTTACACGAAAAAGCGTTCCAATTAGTGTGTAGCTGAAATGCTTGAACTGTTGTGTGATGATCAGTGATCTTTGACGTCGACTTGTCTCTAAGAATTCTTGACCAATATAGTGTGTGTGTTATGATCTTACAAACAAGATACCAGTCATACAATATTGTTGTGTCCCTTTTGAAGACACTTTGCACTCTGGGTTGTAATTAAATACAAAAAAACAGTTTAAGCATTATCGGTATAATTTGAATGGCTTTTTTACTTTTTTTAAAATCATAATGCTCCTGTATTTGATAAGAGTAATGTGGCAGGGTTTCTTCTGATCTTCATTAGTAGAAAGCTCAATGCTATGACAAGCAAGTCTAGAAAATACAAAAGTTGCTATTTCTTTTCCTTTTCTGTGGGTTACCAAGAAAATGCAGAATAAGATAGTGTCAGCATAACAGGGGGGTGATTCAATACAGCAATAGCAGTCCTAACCTGTCAGAAAGCATATTTTGGTAGAAGCCCATTAGTTTGTTTGAAAATCTTTTTTGCATAAAGCAAGCACCAAAGCCTTAAAGAGAAATAACTTTTGAAATGGTGTGGTTACAAAAATTTCTTCCCTATATTTGAGTAGACAGGAATATTACCCAGTATCTTATACTTTTCTTTACTATAGTTTTATGACTTCAAGTAATGAAACTTATCTTCTAAAATATTAATCTTAAATTAATTTTTGGTTGCTGGCTGTGTTATTTCCAAAAGCAGTTAAGATCTAAAACTGGGAAGGAACTGGCAGATAGAATTTTTTTTTTTTTTTTTAAAAGAGCTGTGCCACACTTCAGCTGCCTCAGTCATGTCCCTTTGGCTTTTCCAGACAGACTTTGCTTGGTTTTGCCTTGGCATGGAGCTCTTGGATTTCCATCTTAAACTGAGTTATTAGTTCAAAATGCTCGCTTCCTGTCTTTACTTCTTTTTCTGTTAGTTGTCATTTGGATCAACAGAGTTTCTCTGTCATAACGTTGGGGTGGGAAAACAATTCCATTTTTACTAGTTTTGAGGAGCAAGCTGTGTAAAGCAAACTGCTAAGCTCACCATATGGAAAAATTAATAGACTGCAAAAGGTTCTTACACGTGAATCAGTCGGCCTTAGTAGGGCATTCATCAGCACTATATCTAAGATAATTTAAAATAGGTGAAATGTGTTACTTTTGTTTTTCTTTGTACTTGTACACCCTTGTTTAAAGTACAAGAATGGCCTGGTAATTTTGAATGTATGTGACTGATTCAGACTGGATCTGATCATTTTCCTGTTTAAGACTGTACAAAATCTCTTGACTCTTCAAGAGATGGAAAGTCAGAAAGATTTTTGACAATTCTGAGTATCTGCCAGTTTCGGAACTTACTTTTCTGTGAATGACTATGGGGAGATAGAGCAACTACACCATGAAGTGATCAACAGTGATTGCCTTTCCCTCAAAGGAAAGGGAGATGCTTGTTTTTATGGATGCTGAAAGCTGGGGAGGGGGGGGAATGAGTGAAGATTACTGTTTTATTTTTTAGACATAAGAAACCTGCATAAGACGGGAAAGGATTCTGAGTCATCAAATCATTTTGCTATTGCTGGCAAAAGGGAGCAGTTTTTCATTACTCAAACAGCTGGGGCATAAAATCTAGGTACTTATAAGTTGTCTGTCTTAAAGAAGCTTCTGAAGCATCTTCCTTCCCATCTCAGATTGATAGTCTTCATTTTAAGACTGTAAATATGCAGGATACAGGATATGCTGCATTCCAGGTGTATTTTTACTGTATCGTATACAGTGGCTTGCATGCCTCCTTACTGCTTTTGGAAATACCCCTTACTGCATGTTCCAGTACTGTTCCATGACTGTTGCACTGTGATTGAACTTGGCTGTTTCCCATCCTTTGTCTCTTCCAGCTGATTATTCCCCTACTCATAGTGGAAATTCGTTTATCTATCAATGCGTCATCTTACTCACTGTTAAATTTTATTTCATTTCTATTAGCCCAGTTTTCAAGGTCAGTTACGTTCCTGATTTATTTTGTTCCAATTTCATCTACTGATATCTTCCACGTTGTATATATTAGCATATTTTATAAGCAGCCTTCTTTTGTGCATTAATGTTATTAATTCACACATCTTAAAAAGATAAATGCTTGTATGAGACCTGGAGGAACTGTGTTGCTGATGTCCTTCGAGCTCATTCGTCTTTTGCAAGTTGGTGATGTCCTCTTTATCTGCCTTCTGATCATTGCATTAATCATGAATCTTGCATCTTAGCATCCCATGTGACACTGTATTGAATGCCTTAGAAGAGCCCAGATAAGGTCTACAGGTTTCCCTTTGTCTTAGGCAGTCAGTTATCTTAGACAGATGTTGCGCTATACAGGTATGATCCGCCTCTAGTAAACCCGTACTGTATTTTATCCCAATTTCCATTTTGCTCTTTGTTCTTTCCTCACCATTTTTTCCAAGACCTTTTGTACCATCAAAATGGCTGATTTAAGTGCATTTGCTCGAGATTTGTCTGTTTTTGCTTGATAGAATAGCGTCAGTTTTCATACTTCTGTTTGCTGTCAAACTAACTATATCAGTGTTTCAAGTTTGAAGATTAGTGCTTGATTTTACTTTCTATACAATGTTTTAAACCGTCTTAATAGGAAAGTCTTTAATGCGTGTAATAAACACTTATCTGTGCTTCAGTAAGTAAATTATGATTTAAATTAAACACTGTACCTGGGAGCAGATAGGCTTTGTGATCAATATGCATCTCTGCTTTTGATGGTACATAAGTCTGTTATTCTTTCTCTTAATAGTTAGCTTACATACTAATAATGTTGAGTAGGTACAAAAGGTTTTTTTTTTTTCCCATGCATCTTTTATATGAGTTTATGAATGCAAGACAGGTTGAAGTTTAATTTAGAATTTTTCAGTGGTGTTTCTTGCTCATATTCTCTTAATGCCAAGTGTTATGCTTTAAAGAAAAGCATACACATACAACTTCTATAAATCCTCAGTATTCACTGACTCTACTATTTTACTTCAAGTGGTGGATACTGAATATGAAGTTGGATTGAAAGTGTAAATCAGTTTTGCAATGTATCAGTTTGAGCCATATTTTAAATATATGTAAATACTTTAGCATTTTATTTACTTAATAAATTAATATTTTCTGATTTTTGCATGTGACATCTTCCTATGGTGACTGAAGATGTTCTCTTCAAACTTAAATAATGAAATGGTATTACGAAACTTTCCTACTTACTCCTTTCCAGAAAAGAAATTGTAATGCTACTTTTAAGTTCAAGCACAATCATTTTTCATTAATTCAAGAATACTGAAGATCATTTCATGGTGTGTGCCATGCACTGTCAGCTGGTGCACTGGGAACTGTGAAGTCCATTCTGAAGAATGGACAAGAAACTTCTTCTCTTCAGTCTCTTCCTTCTTTACTGCCTCCTTTTATTTTCTAGGTTGGTTTAGATGTGTCTTCTTACAGGAGGGGAAAAAAAATGTGACAGAAAGCAAGAGATTTGGAATAAAAAGCAAGCTGTACTTAATTGCAGCTCTCTCTTAGTATTGAAGATTTTTAGTGAGCAGAAGACTCCATATTTACAAGTTCAATAATCTCTCAACAACATGCTTTTTTCTCTATTAATAGATACTAATCAGTTAAGAGCTTTAACTTGAAAAGCTGTGTTACTTTTATAAATTTGTATGGAAGTTTTTCTTAAGAAAGATTAGGACTTTGTCCCTAGTCTGGTAAGAAATTGTGAGGTTCTGGAATAGCCAGAACTTAATTCTGTGTTTCTCTGTTAATGTGCAAAGCCTTGCCTGTCGACATCAGAAATTGTAATATTGTAATTCTGTACATAATCCAATGACTATAAGATCATAGTATTGGATTCTTTCTGAGGCATTTGTGTAAATCATGTAGTCAATAATGCTAATCTTTCTGTGATTAAATCATAACTTGAAGTGCCTGCAAAGATGTAAACATTCATTTACTGACAGAGCGTTTTCACAGCTGGCTTATTCACCTATGAATAAGCACATATGAATAAGGTACCTGAAGAAAATACTTCTTTCACAAAATTGGCAGTATCTGTGCATGCCAAGTTAACTGTGAACTGCATTTTGCATTCAATGCTTACAGTGTTCTATGGACTTCAACCAATATGTGTGCTATGCAGTTATACTTGGTGCTAGAGAGTATCTGTGCTAACAAAATATGTTGGAGAAGACTAATGTAATTTTGGCGACTTTCTGTTTAAGTGGAAAGATCAGTGACTATAAAGATCTGGTTAAAGTAGATGGTCTTTTTTTAAGGAAAACAAAACCAAAACCCATACACCTCAATTTCTATTTATGTCCATATTGTAACCTACCAAATATACCCAATTTTTTATAATTTTGAATTAAGAAAAATTAAAAACTCTGAATGTGGGTGATGAGACTTCCACTTTTTACAAAAGCCATTTCAACTTTTTCTGTGCAAGAATAGGTAATGTTCAGACAGCAGGTTTGCTTTCAAGCTGTTTGTCTGGAGTTTTACTCATAGTGGAAGGGAATTAATACCACCAGATATGAACAAAGATGACAGAATAGGTACAGGCTTAATCAGAATATAAATTGGATAATGCCAATTTTAGAAAAATATATGCATATGTCAGTGAAATAATCATAACCAATCTTAATAAAAATTAACCAGCTATATAGTTGTGCTGTTTATCTTGGATAACTGAATTCTGGTAAAGTTGTGGGGTTTTGTGAATGATAATTTTTTTGCTTGTTCTTAACAGGAGCTCACCAGATGTTGTTGTTGGCAGTGTTTATAACACCTCTTAATGATATCTACTCTGACTTCTCAAAGTTTCTGGAGATGATAGAAACAACATTGGACATGGATAAGGTATGGGCTGGTGTGTGGGAGGGGGTTTACTTATTGAACTTTGCAATCTGCTCTACAGTCACTAAATTTAATTGATCATCTATATTAAGTAGTTAGTGATAGTTCAGCTGTGGAATATATGAAGACTGTTATTAGTATAGCAGTTGAATATCAAGAGGATATTCACCCACTATCTGAAATTATCTAGCCAACAAAAAAATGCTTTGAGTACATGGATGCTGTGGATCTGAAACTATTTTTTAAAAATCTCATCAGTATTGAAAGTGGGGAAGTTATTTTGTCACTTTTCTGCTTCTTCATATTTTCAAAGTTACCGTGATAAGTCTCAAATCTAGAATGTAGCCAGAATATGTTTATTACTTCTCTGCTTCTATAAAGTTCATTAGACTTGGTTGTATTTGGTGGGATTAAGTCTTCATAACTAAGTTTGCCTCTTTGAAAAATTATTGATCTAGGTATAAAGACATACTTTACTTTCCAGTGTAAAGACATTTCTCACTATAGAGAAAGCTGCTACAATTATCTTAGCCTTGCATCTACACTTGCTTATAAAATATTACTGATGATAGGACTATGCTTGCAAGGGACAACTGGCTTTTTTTTCAGAGGAAAAATGGGCCAAACAAAACTGAAAGGAACATTTCTGTTCCTTAAATCTCTAGTGGAAAGGAGAAGGGATGAGTATAAATGACTGATTTATCGTTGTTTAACATTGAACACTAGGGGACAGGCAAAAACATGAACCATTGCTTAACTGGGTGAAACAATGCCAAGGTTTTTAGTGAGTTTTGTACATAATTTTTTCCCATGTGTTGGGTCTGGCTGAGTTCCTGGAGTTCATTTTCCCCATAGCAGCCCTCATAGTGCTGTGCTTTGTATTGGTAGCTAGAAAGGTGTTGTTGCTAGCTGAGCAGTGCTGGCACAGCATCAGGGGTGTCTTTCCAACATTTCCCCCCCTTACCGGTAGGCTGAGGGTGAGCAAGATCTTAGGAGGGGACATAGCCAGGACAGCTGACCCAAACTGACCAAAGGGATGTTCTATACCATATGATGTCTGCTCAGCAATAAAAGCTAAGAGAAAGGAGGAGGAAGTGGGGGCATTTGTTATTTATGACGTTTGTCTCTTGGAGCAACCACTATGTGTACTGAAGCGCTGCTTGCCGGGAAGTGGCTGGACATTGCCTGCTGATGGGAAGTGGAGAATAAATCTTTTGTTTTCCTTTGCTTCCACGTACGGCCTTTGCTTTTGCTTTAATAAACTGCCTTTATCTTGACCCGTGATGTTTTTTCTTTTTTTTCGATCTTACTTTCTCCTCCCAGTCCTGCTGAGGAGGGGAGTGATAGAGGGGCTTGGTGGCACCTGGCGTCCAGCTAAGGTCAACCCACCACATCCCATTATATTTGTTCGAGAATTGGTGAGATGCATTTTGAAATGCCCATGCTTGGTTAGAAATATATTTAATGTTCCTTTCTCCATAAGATGTTTCAGTTTCAGGAAAACTTGGGAGGCTTTTAGGATTGTCATAAGTGTCAATCTCAGCTGACTGTAGAAATATGAGATCTGCCTGACCATGCGCTAGGCACGATAGTAAGGGCAAGGTGTTGAACTTTTGAAAACTGCAATGGCTTTAAAATTTTGAACATGCATATTTTTCTCCAAATGCAGAAGCACCACTTTTTATCTCTTTGTATTGCGTATGCATTCATCAACTGCGTTTTACTGTTTAAGGAAAGACTGTTCGATTGACATGTTGCTGTAATTTATGATATATGCTAATGAAGAAATTTATAGCTTTATACTAGTTACAGACCATCTGTTGATGCAGTTTGTATGCCCTGGGACTCTGGTTTCTTTAAAACTAACAGCTGTTTAAGCCTTCACCCTTCATAGTCCAGCTCTTCAAATTTCTTTTCAGCTTCTACTTTAAAAATGTTTTGTTGTCCTTCTAAACAGAATAACAAGTCAGTTATTTTTAATCAAGTCCCACAGAATCCGGTGTGTCGGATTTGTTTTTTTTTTCCCCTTCAAGATACTGGAAAATGGCTATAGATAAGCCAACACTGGCTTTACCAGAAGAATAAACCTTGTCTGTATGAGTGTTAAAACTTGAACTTTGACTTGAAATTCCTCTTAGACTTTTAGGGAGTTCAAACAAAATACCCAGCTCTATTCTGAGTGTGATTGAAGGACAGGTTGTCATAGCAACTAAATTATGTCAATAATCCATTCTAATATAAAAAGAACCATCTAAGTTCAAAAAGTGTGGGATGTGGTTATTCATTTACCTAGCTGTAATAAAAATTGAGAAACTGTCACTTCCATTCCTGTCTTCCACAGAATCACAAGGGGCCTTCAAAAAACCATGTACTCCAACCTCCCCCTCTGGTCAGGGCAACTTCAAAGTTTGTTAGCACTTTTGGAATATGGTGTTTTGGTTTGGGTATTAAGAGCACAGCCCTTTACAGAAGGACTTGTTTTTCAGATTAGCTAGCTAGCTCAACATAGTCCTACAGTCTGCAAATTATTTGCTGTCACCTCGTTCATTTGAGCACCCCTTGGAAATGTGACTCTCTTGGGTCTTATTTCATGTAAGTAAGCATATGCAGGTATGAAAGTGTTGTCAATGCTGTTACGTTAGTCTGCTTCTTACCACATTAAATATTTTATACTTTGAACATTCATTTCAGAGTAGCTCTGAGCAAAAACTTACACTAAAAAAGTGCAGTGTGTTTAGTAGAACAAAAGGGAATGTCTAGTTGCTTCTTATCCATATCACGTAAAGGGATTTGCTTTCATTATAACCCTTTGCATGACTCTTGCCAGTAAAAGGTTTATATATATGAGTGCAGGTGGTAGCAAGAGTGTTCAGACCAGTCTGTTGCATTCCTTAATCTCTGAAGCAAACTTAGCATTTGTATTTAACGCAGTACTGAGTTGTAAATTAGACTTAAGTGCATTTCAGCTATCAATACGTCGGTGAAATGTCACAATGATGTTGAGTATTTTTATTCTTCTTTTGGGGAGATGAGAGGGGCGTGAGTTGAGTTCACTGGTATTTCCTTCCATTTTTCGGGTGAGGTGTAGCCTTACTGGATTATAACTGATGGTAGATTCATTAGGTACCGAGCACCAAGAACTCAAATACCACATTCCTGTTAATGCTTGTCCTGCCAGATTATTGGCCATGTTCACACTGAGAGCTGTGGAAGAGGAAAAAAAGCAAAAGTTTGCTTTAAGTGACTTACCTAATTATATCTGAGATTGTATCTGCTGTAGGAGGAGCACAGCTTGGGAAGAACGTTAGAGGATAATATAGTTGTGGGTGCCTGATGTTTTTATATATTAATTAATAGCACACATTTTTAGTAAACCATAATCATTTTACTTCCTTAGCAGTTTAGCTGAACTTTTAATTTAATTTTAAAATGTTTTCTATTCAGTTGATCGCACTTGGCTTTCTCTTGGCGAGTGTGGTCAGATGGAGCGGTTCTGTTTGTCACCTTTCATGAGGCCTGACTGAGGAAGGAGCTGCCCTGTAATAGCTGGGGTGGGTAATGCTGTCTTCAAACCTTGAACTTGCACATTTTTAAACTCAGATTTTCAGGCTGAGGTAATGGGATATAGGCTGCTAGATGTCCTGAAGACTTGGTGTCTACACCTGGAAAAGCCACCGGGCGCTTACCCTGGCTGGAGTGCCTGGTCTGCTGCGAACTGGTTCTTGAACTGCTGCAGTCCCTAACCCAGACTACTGATGTAAATGGAACCTGAAGTAATTTTACTTTAATGCTCCTGTCCCAAAACTTCACAGCAGTTTAGGATTTATTTCTTGCACACTGGCAGTCTCTGGGTTCATTTGTCATCACAGGTTTGTTGGAGCTGTAATGGAGTTGGCAACAAGCACATGAAAACTAACTCCATTCCCATGACTGCTGTGGGTAAGGCAGTAGCATAACCTTTTTGCGCATGATAAGCTCTAGCGACATACGGATCTTTGCCTGCAGCGAAACGAAAGGTTGCCTGTGGTGAGGAGGCCCGGAAGGGTGGAAGTGCAGGGCACGGCTTTGGTTCTGGTCAGCCTCTCTGACATGGCAGCCTGGGTGAAGGCTGGAACCGACAGCCAGACTGGGTGCCCTGCTGGGGCTGCCGGAGCGTTATGGGCCCTTGGGAAGGTTACCTTCCTTCTCCTGAGGTTATGGGATTTCTGCAGTGTATTCCAGGCTTCAAATAGTGCTTTGAAGCTGTGAAACAAAATTACTTCTCAGTTGGCTGTCAACCCTGGTTGTCTCATGAAGCCAGCCGTGACAGGGGCTGGTGTGCGTGGCGTTTGCATCTCAGCCTTTCCAGTTTCTGTTTCAGATCCAGGATCTGCCCTGCAAAACCAGGAATGGTCTTTTCTGCTGTATGCTCTGTCATAAACGTTCATTGCTGTTCTTTTAGCGGAATTATTAAGGGAATGGGAGGGGCAGGCCTATCAACAGGGACGTAACAGGGAATGAATTTGTTCATACCCGTTTCTTAACGCCTCCAAGTTTCAAGATACTCCTCTAAAATCTCATAATCCGTTATTTTGTGGTGTCCACATCTCTGGATAAGCAACTGGAGAACTTTGCCACTGCAGTGTGTTTGCACACCACACAGCTGGAACCAAAATGGCAGGCTGAGTGTAGTGCCTTGCAGTGCTGGTAACTGCACAGAGAAAATAAGCAGCAATGGTTCAGTTTTCCACGATGCAACTTCTATGGAGGATCAAATTATCTGTTGGGAGAAGGTCGTTCTCAGAATAAAGTAGCAATCCTTTGAATATGCAGTATGCTATGCGGTTTCTTCATATGATAATTTACTTGTGTCCCCCCCATTCCAAATTCAAAATGTATAAGCCCTGCGACTTTCATCTCCAGATTGCATTCCCAGGTCTTTGTTCCAAGTCGCTGCAAAACCTTGAAGTCTTCAGTCTAATGCTTTTACGATTGTTTTGATGCACTGCAGATGTGAAGTGCTGCTTGTGCTTAGTAGAACAATATGTATGTGGTGGTTCCTGCAGTTATAGCTCCTGTTGCTCAGCGCTTTCTGGAGTGATACTTTTATTGCCTGGGAAGGAATAAAGGAACTGTGGTCCTCCCCTTCCTCTTCTCTTTCCTCCTCTTGCTAACATACACTTGTGGGTAAAAGTGAAATTGTATGTAAACCACCATCTTGTTTCAGTGTGTTTTTCAAAGTATTTGCAGCTGCTTTGTGTACAACTTTGCAGATAATTCCCAGCTAGGGGAAGCTCCATGGCAGTGTTGTTTTGGTTTGGGTTTTTTAACTTAATTAGATTACTAATATGAAAGCCAGTGCTTAGTTTCCATGTTGGACAACAGTGCTAATATTTTGTTGATTGTAAAAGTTTGTATATTAAAAATCTAATTTCTTTTATTTAGCAGTTACAAATTGTGCTTGCGAATTAAACTTGAGGCTTGTAAGGTCATCAGAAACACAGACCTGGCAGTGGAAGCATGGGGAAGAGAGAGGAAAAAAATGAAATACAAGTTACTTCATCTGTGCCTCTGAAAATGTTTATCTTGGAAGGAAATGTGTATGCTTTTCAACTAAAAATAACTGGGTTGAAATTGGGTAGCATTTTTGGTGATATTATGTAGGCTCCTTCCGTAACCTCTTGAGTATGTTTTGGGCAGGAATTACTGTTTCAGAAACTTCTATTTCCAAAGATGACTTCTTTTGAAACGCCCCATCCTTTTATGCTCTGTCTTGATTAGCTGCATAAGACCAGGCTAGCATACAGATTATGTACATAACAATTTCACTTTCTCTGACTTCCCTTTTTTCCTGCCTACTGCTCACTTATTTGTATGCAAATAAATGTGCAGATGACTCCATTTCAAAGTAGAGGAGTCTGTTAAATTGGTATATTTTGCTTGTATAAAGTGTATTATTTGAGTAAACAAGTGTTTGAGGTATATTTGTTTCGTAGTTGAATCAGACACCAATTATTACACAGCATTGCGTTACAAAATTATATATATAAAAAATAAATTGATTAAATGATTAAGTAAATTAATTTTACTATGTATGATCAGGGAGGTGACTCTTTTTTTTTTTTTTTTACTGCCTATATTCATATGAATTTTTTCTTACTATTTTTCCCTAGGTGGAGAATCATGAATTTCTTGTCAAGGCTTCTTTTGATCCTAATTTGACAGAATTAAGAGAGAAGATGAATGAACTGGAAGAACAAATGCAGTCCTTTCTAAAGAGTGCAGCCAAAGAACTAGGTAGAGTGTGAAACCGCCTTTGAGCCTTACCTCCTTTGTAAAATGTTTTGAGATCAAGTGATGAAAACTGGTATAGAGAAGTTAAGGAGTTTGTATTATTTCATTATTAGTTTGGGGTGACTATAGTTGCCACAGTACAATCTGTTGAAAGTTGAGTGATTTTTGGTTTATAACTTGGCCTTTTTTTTTTTTTTAAGGATGGCATTCCAGAATGTTTCAGAAATTATCATGTATGTTGCGAAGTACTGCAGAATTCATTTTGTAGAACTATAACTCATCTAACTCTTGGCTGAGCCTAGTTCTATTTTGCATCCTTTGTGGACATGCATTGAAACTGCTTCCCCTGCCCTCCCCGACCCCCGTGCATTCTCCTGAGTGTCCATTCAGGACATGCTAATTTTCTTTTGAAGTTCTTTGCAAAATGTAATGTGTAAGCAAATGAGACATTTAAAGAATCGATTATCCTATGCAAAAAATTCCATGTGCATGAATTGGGCATTCAAAGAGCAACTTAAAAAAAAAAAAAAATTTAATGCAAATATGGCAAGGAAAACTGACAACACCGTAGTTATTTTAAGTTACACCTTTAAAGACTCACATATTTTTTTAGTCTTGATTTTTTTTAGTGTAAACAAGTTACCTGGATGAAAAGAAAGAAAGACAAGATTGTATAGGGATGGAATGAGAAATCTCACCAGCAGAAGTATGTGTTGGTAAAAGGATCACAAGACTACAGGTGCTGTGCTTACAGCAGCAATATAGAATGTCCTTGCACTGTGCTATGAACTTGTTTCACATTTCTGGAGAATATGTAGCAATACAATAATTGTGAACCTGACTTGAATATGCAGTTTGAGAGCACAACAAAGTAAGAGCAGAGAATGAATCAGTAAACTTCTGTTAGGTCTGAGTATTTCTCATACCTGTACGGAACCAAAGCAAGTATACCGAATAGTAGTATCTAAGGGAGGCTACATCATACAAACTGGGGATTAGTGAGCAGAAATAGCACAGGCTGCAGGATTTTTGATAATACAGTTGTTTTTCTTTTCATCTAAAAGGTTTGGAAGCTGGGAAAAGTATCAAACTGGAGACAAATTCGCAGTTTGGACATCACTTTCGAATAACTTGCAAGGAGGAAAAAGTTCTCCGTAACAATTCAAGATATGGAATAGTTGATACACAGAAGAATGGTGTGAAATTTACTAACAGGTAGGAGATCATCCTGGTAGTTTTTCAAGCCTGTTGTGAAAGAAACAAAATTGTTCCTTTCTTTATAATTGTGCCGATAAACTGGTTTCCCTACATCTTGAATGGCTGAATTTTCACCTCTTTAATTGGCTCACAGATTGAGATATTGAGCAAGACTGGCATAAGGGAGGAGTAGTCATACAGTTTCTCTTAAAAGCTGCATTCCCCATTTACTTTGCCAACTGTTAGCTATTTTTGGTCCTTTGACTTGGGCTAATTTCTCTGTTTTAGCTGCAGCTAGTAGCATAATTGCATTCACTGTGAGTGTTTATACAGACACTTTCACAAGCTGCAATAGGAAAAGAGCTATTTATCATCACCAAATATGACATGCAGCAGTTTTGTTGATTACCTTTTTTTTGTTCCAAATCACACTGTAATTTCTGTTAGTCCTATGTATTGGACTTTGCTTCTGTGGCTCTATAGATAAGCTATTTAAAAATGTCAGTCTTCAAGCTAATTGCATTGATGCTGTTTCACACTGTCTCCTTGTCCGGACAGCAGTTCTGTCACAGGTCAGCCAAGCAAAAAGTCTATACTTTTTGTTGAATTTTTAGCTCTTCTAGAGCATTTTAGAAGAAGCAAGGGCTACCTTGTCATCAGATGTCTCTCTGTACTTCATTATTTTTACACAGAGCAAACAAAGTAGAAGGTTGCATGTGCAGAATCAAGTAATGCTTAGGTTGAAGGTGATCTTTTGAGGTTAACTGGCCTAACTCCTCACTCAAAGCAGAGCCACGTTGGAAATTAGATCCTATCTTAAAGTTAGATGAGATAGCTCAAGGCATTCCCCAGGGGCCTATCCTCCAAGCATCCTTCAGAAAGTGGTGGAGCACAAGTTCCAGTGCTGAACCACTCTTTGTGAAAACTTTCCTAATGTGATATAATAAGAATTTTCATTGCAGAAGCTTGGGTTTTTAGTATCTCATTCTTTTGCTGTGCACCTCCAAGAAGAGTCTGGTGCTTCTCCTCTCCAGGCTGACTTCAGATTCTCTCAGCCTGGGCAGGCATCTCTCTAAGCCTGTCCTTGTATGCCATGTGCTCCAGGACCAAATCTTGTGGTGGCCATCTGCTCCAGGTTCGGTGTCTCTCTTACACTGGGAAGACAAGACTGGAGACAGCACCACAGATGTGGTCTCACGAGTGCTGAACAGAGGGGAAGAATCACTTCCTTCGACATGCTGGCCACGCTTTTGCTAGTGCAGCCAGTATGGGCTTGGCCTTCTCTGCCTCCGGGGCACACTGCTGGCTCATGTTCAGCTTCTTGTCCACTGGGTCCCCCAACTCTTAGCTGTTTTATAGCCATTTGGACCCCAGTCTGTACTGTTGCATGGAGTTATTTCATCTCAGGTGCAGGACTTTGCATTTGCCTGTGTTGAAATTCTTGTCCACCTATTTCTCTAATCTGTAGATATCGCAATGAATGGCAGCCCTGTCCTCCAGGGTACTGAGAGCTCCCCTTAATGCGGTATTGTTCACAACCTTGCTGAGAGTACCTTTGAGAGTGCATTCAGTCCCATCATTCAGGTTGTCAATCAAGGCATAAATAATTGGACTTCAGCTTCCTGACGAGTTCCTCCTTGTCTGTCAGTGGCAGGTCCAGGATAAAACTAGTCTTTAAGTCGCCTGCTTGTGTTATATACAGAAGAGTAAAAATAGCAGAGATTAATACATCATACAGCCTGTTTCAGACAAACCATGCTGCGGTTGCTTTATGTATAACAGTTCCTGTTGGAGTTAGCATCAGAGAAGTGATTTTATTGAGAGATGTTGATTGACAGATATGTATGAGGAGCACTGCCTACAGGGCAAGGTTGGTTTCAAGCCGGTGCTATTAGTGATAGTGGCTGTTTCTGGTAATCGCTCACTTTCATAGCAATAAATCCTTTGCTTTGAAAAGTAGGGCAAACGTATTGGTTCACACCAACCAATATGTTGGTGTATTTTGCACCAATTTACTTAGATGAACAAAGTGTAAACTTTAATTGCATTTTGTTTTAACATTTACTCAAAGGATATTTTTTCAAAACATCCCTGAAATTTAAAACAGCTTTTTTTGGTTCTAAATGTGTTATGAATTGAAACGTAATAATGAAGTTAGGCTTTTCTGTAACTGAGAAGATGGTGCTTAGAACCTCTACTGTAAGTGTCATCTGTTACTTTGTCTTAGGGAAGAAACCCATGGATCACTAATAAAACAGACTTCTCTGTGCTTAATTAAGTTACAGTTGCTTCTGTAGACGGTACTCAAAGCACAAGGCTAACTTCTGCTTATAGTGTGAGTGCAGTACTTGGGTGGGTTTCATATTCGGTCCTGCCCACTCTGCTCCATGTTTGGAGACAAGCTTGAGAAGAATAAACACTTGTTTAAATGCTCTCTGGATTTCAGCTTACCTTATTTTGAAGACTAGAACCTGTTCTTAGTGACAGTAGTTCACTGAGGTTTTTACTAAATAAAAGTCAATGCCTTCAGCTCTGATAAGCCTGTTGTAGGACTCTGGGCTAATTACGCAGTTGCTTAGCAGCAATTCTCCTCTGCCAGTTCTATAACGTGCCACATCTTGTTGCAAAATAGCCAGAAATTCAGCTTTAAGAGCAAGTCCTTATCACATAGCATGTCTGTAACAAATCACCACTAAGATTTTTAAGAATGATGTGTTCAGAGATGCTAGAATTCCTGGTTTGGCCCTTTTGGGTTCATCTCAATGTGTAATTAATCTTACTGATACCCTGGTGTGGATGAATTGTAGATTAGTTGCTTTGTGCTGAACCTTGCTGTTAAAACAGGACAACTGGTACTGACTCATAGATGAGGAGGCCAGAAGTTTGGCATGGTAGCAGTGAAGACAGAACATCACAGCTTCTAAATATTGTGGTTTTGTTCACAGCAAACTGAGCTCCGTCAATGACGAATATATAAAGAACAGAGAAGAGTATGAAGAGGCTCAGGATGCAATTGTTAAGGAAATCATTAACATTGCTTCAGGTGAATATGTCAATGTTGATGTGTATCACAGTCTGGAATGCTGGAAGGACTTGCAGTTACTTTGTAGGTCCTTCTATAAAGAAAACGGTAACATTCCTCAAAGAATTAGTGTGAAAAATGAGATTTGCCTTTTGGACAGTTGTTGAAAGTTTGAAATATACTGTCTTCTGTGGTCAGACCCTTTCCTGGCATTGCTACAGATGTGCAGGGATGGGGTGTGTGCAAATGCTGATCCTGTAAAAAGAAAATGCCCATAAAGGCCACGTCTGTTGTCCACCTACCTCCCTGACTCTGGACATCTCCACCCAAATGGCAGACTAAGTAGAAGGCAGAAGAGGTAAAGGACAACAGAGAACTGAGGGAGTAGGACCTGAGGTCCGTGAAGGATGGTGAAGAAAGAACGTTGGTATGCAATATAAGACCAAGTTAGTCATCGCTTATATGATACAACAAAAAATTATTGTTTTCCTAATTAATTTCCATGTGTTTTTGCTCCAAGATTGCCCTGTAAGTAGGCATTCTTTACTATCCTTCGCCAAAAGAAGAAGAGACATCGAGGTATTTGGGCTGGAGGATTCTGTAAATATTGCCTCTCCCAAAGGCACTAGTTCCAGCAGGACAAATCTTAGCTCTTTGAAAGAGAGAAGTGGAAAGTGAAAGTACTAATGAGTATTAAGCTAAGGGTAAATTAAAAGATATTAAAGATAAAACAACACTTTTTAAGCTGATATATTAATATATTTGAGTGTGTATTAAGTTACGGTGGAAATCTTCGTAAGCTTTGACCTGTTGCTGTGATAAGGAATTTGCCAGTATATTGCAAAATCAGTAGCTTGTTAGATTCCCCCCCCCATCTTGGTAATTTTCAAGTGGTGGTCTTTTGTGTGTAGCATACTAAGGTTTGTATATTTAGTGGAAAGCTAATTGGGTATTATATAGCGGGATTAGCTTCAATATGTCGTCTATAAATATCTAGTATGTTTAATAAAGTCTTGTGCTGCTGCTTAAAGCTTCTGTGGTGTGCAGTCATAGACTTACAAGTGTATATGTATATTTAAAAAGCATTTTTCTTCCCCAAGTGGGGCAATTTAATGAAAAAGACTGCATTATGTGTGTAATTCTTGAATGAAAGTGACTTAAAGTCCTCCTAATGATCTATACCTAGCCAGTTCAAGAGATGGTGTTAGAACAGTAAATGTACTTTTTACAGGTAGGACTCTTTTCTGCAGGTCACTGCTCAGCTCTTCTAACACATGCATCCCATTTGCTGGTGTTAGATGGTTTATCTATGTAGACTCCTGTCCCTTGTGCCTTTCACTGAAAAAAACGAACACTGAAACTTAAAAACTGGTACTGTGGTTGCTGACCCATCTAGTCTAGTTGTCTGGTATCACAGGCACTGTATCTCACAGACCTCTCCATACCATCATTCACATAAACATAAACGGTTGCTGTGTCTGAATTGTCAGTGCTGTGTCTCTATTGCCTTTGTTTGCATGAGTATCAAAATGCAGTGTACTATTGAGGAACGGAACTTACTGGATTTCCAACCATCTTGCCATTGTGAGCGTTTGCCTTCCCATACTAAGATAAGCTGTTTCTCGTTGTCTAGTGTTAAGGCAAAGTAATCAACATGGCCTCACCTCTTCCTTTTTCTTAATCTGAAGAAGTCTCCTTTGTAGTCAAAGCATGGAAACTTTAGGATTACATCTTAGACTCTCGCAGATGGTGACTGCTATCTCAAACAAAATTGACTTGTAATGCAGATGAATTAATTTTATGGGCTCGATATAGGCCTTAAGATATCTTTTCAGCAAGAACAAAATAATTTCTAACTGTGTTGAATTTGTGCATCTCTAATCAAAAACAGGTTATGCAGAACCAATACAGACGATGAATGATGTGATAGCTCAATTAGATGCAATTGTCAGTTTTGCTCATGTGTCAAACGGAGCACCAGTGCCATATATTCGTCCTGTCATTCTGGAAAAGGGGCAAGGAAGGATTGTGCTGAAAGGTGCCAGGCATCCTTGCATTGAAGTGCAAGATGAGGTGGCCTTCATCCCCAATGACATTACATTTGAGAAGGGCAAGCAGATGTTCCACATTATTACTGGTAAATGTTTCTGTTCTCTTTTTCATTTGTTATTTATGTTTTAAATGTCTGGAGTATTTCCAATAATGTTGTCTTTAAAAAAACAATCCAACAACAAGCAAACAAACCAACAACCCAGTAAAACTCTGTCAGAACAATTTCTCTAATCAACAAAGGGTGAGCAGCTAGCCAGTTTTCATCTTTCTGTATAGCTCTGGAAAAGAAGGGAGGGTATTTGTAAGCTATTGTTGTTTATTGTATTAAGAAAGTAAAGTGTCCACAATGTTCTTGTGAAATGTTTCCTTTGATAGTGGATATTCTACATGTTTATGCACATACAGACATATTTCTCATCTTCCAAACTAGTAGTCATAAAACTAGTTGTTACGATTGTAGCTATAGTGCGCTATTTGGAGAAGGTGATCGCTAATTTAGAAATAGTCATTTGGGAAGGAGAGAGAAGCTGCTAGGACAGTAGGAAATAAGAAATTAGTCCTTCCTTAATGTATGTATTGTTTGCCTTAGTGAATGTAATTCCACAAGCCAGGAAACCTCAGGAGCTGGAGAACCTGAATCTGCTTAGGTGATTGGAAAATTCCACTAGGCATCAATTGTACTGTAGCCACGTAGGCACCTTCTGTAGGCAAGATTTTAAGCAGCGTCTTTGTTAATGTTTTCTTTGTTTAGTATTAAAGTCAATTTTAAATGCAAAACATGTTTCTTACTGTACCCTTTTTTCCTCTGTTCTCTGGTGTAATTAAGATAATTTTACTACACAGGAAAACACTTTTAGTGTTTATACATTTTAATTGAATTTTAATTTCCATCCAGATGTCCTTGACATACAGTCTGAGTAGCAAAGATCTGAAATTAGAGAATGATTAATGAACACTTCTAACATAATCAAAAAGAAAAACTAAAAATCTTTATAAATGCATGGTAACACGCTTGTTTTTCTGGTTAGCAAAAGTATAAAATTGTTTTTAATGATCAGTTTTCTGGAAAATACTTTTTATTTCATTTGTACTTCAGTTAATTTTAACTTACTAATATCTGGTTTTGCTGATTCAGGATCCCTTTAGATTGTAATTTAAACCACCCGTTAGTTTGTACCCGGTCTGTAATTAAGCTATTCCATTTTTACAGACAAATTTTAATTGTTGTTTGAGGTGAAAACAAATTATTTTCATTCTTAAGCAGCAATACTGATGACTTTTAAATTAAAGCATATTAGTTTTAGATATGGACATGTGTTTTAGATGACTGCTTATACTTCTGAAAAGTCCCAAAACTTATGAAGGCCCCTAATGCTCTCCGATCACCTTTCTCTTGAAAAAGCAGCATTCTGTAAGACATAGAAGCAAGCCTTATTAGCAGTGGAGCTACTTGTTGCACCTGTTAGACAAGTCTGCTACTCTTTTCTGGCAAGAGAGTAGTAAGTTTAAATGTTCTTTGTTTTAATTTAGAACATTTTCTCCTTTAAAAGAACCATTGAATTGTAAAAGATGATGGTTTTTTAATTAATTTGCAAAATTTCTTCTTTAGGCCCTAACATGGGGGGAAAATCAACCTACATCCGACAGACAGGGGTGATTGTTCTTATGGCCCAAATTGGGTGTTTTGTACCATGCGACTCTGCAGAAATAACCATTGTGGATTGTATCCTGGCTCGGGTGGGAGCTGGAGACAGTCAGCTGAAAGGTGTGTCTACTTTCATGGCTGAAATGTTAGAAACTGCTTCAATCCTTAGGTAAGTCCTGTGCTTATTTGATTTTGTTGGTTGGGGTTGATGGGGAAGGAGGTGCTCTAAGATGCATTTTAAGATTTCCTTCTATGTAGGATTCAGTGGAGGATCTCAAGTCCTTTCTAGCAGGCTCGTAAGTTCATGAAGTAGCCTTCTGTTTATTTCAGTGGTCATATAGAGGTCATAGGAGGCCAAAGTCTAAATGGGACAAAGAAACTAATTTGGAACGATCTGTGTGACATTGTGTGTGCTCTTTATTCATATGTTGTTATGTAAATAGGAAAGGTCTTTTGCCTCTTTTATGCTATGCTTTTGCCTCTACAACATAACTTGTGGTACTCCAATATCCAGAGTTCATGCTGTTCTCAAATGTTATAAAATGCTCTTGTGTTTTTAGGACAGCATCTGAAAACTCCCTGATAATCATTGATGAGCTGGGAAGAGGAACTTCTACCTATGATGGCTTTGGCTTAGCATGGGCCATTTCAGAATACATTGCTAGCAAAATCTGTGCTTTCTGTATGTTTGCTACACATTTTCATGAACTGACAGCTCTTGCTGACCAAGTGCCAACAGTAAATAATCTACATGTTACTGCTCTGACCAGCAACGACACACTGACGATGCTTTATCGTGTCAAGGAAGGTAAGACTGTGTAAATGGTAACAGGGTAAACTTTATTTCGCCCTGAGAGAGGAAGAAATCTTAATGGAAAAAACATTAAAAAAATTTCATGTCGTGCTCTAGGCTTAGGGTTTATAATAGACATGTTTTTCATAGAGAGTGTCTATGGCAGGAGCTCTGTCCATGTGTGAACACAGTTGGTGATGTTGTTGATGATTATTTGTTAAGACTTCTAGGTTATATCTGCCACTCAAGTCGATGCTTTTGAGGTCGGTCCCTTTTTCTTTTTTAAAGAGCAGAGAGAAAGGTTCCAAAAGGTTATTTTCTGTTTTTCTAAATCAACCTGCTGATAGAAAAGACTTCTGTTTCTTAAACTGTTCTTTTGAAAGAAATGAGTGCAACTTTTATATGCTGACAGTTTTTAATACTGTCTGTTTCATTGTAATAAGGCTTAGTTGCTGAAAAAAGATGTTGCCCAATTTATGCAGTAGTTTGATATAGCAAAAATCATATGTTTAGTTTTTAGCAAATGGCATCATAGTAAAACAACAAATAGCCTGTTTTGTTAGTGTAAGATAAGTCAGATGTATTTAATTAAAATCCTTTAGTGGATCCAGTTATTCCTTTTGGTATTAAATTAGGTAATTTTTAATTGGGCATAAATTTCATCTGTTAACCACAATAAGTGGTTCCTTGTGCTTCTCTATATCCCCAATCATTTGTTCTTGCTCCCTTCAGCAGGAGCCTATGTTTATGCTAAATAAAGCAGGGCTGTGCAACTGTGGCTTGCAAGGTGTGGTCATCTATGGAATTCTAATTTAGTTGTAAACTCTACAGTGATTTTGTTGTTCCCATAAGAGCATTTCAGTCAGGTTGCCAACCTCTGGACTGAGATTTTGGTTTAAAATGTGGGCAGAGTACTGTTACGTTATGTTTTCACTTAAAAATACCTCTTAACTTTCCTTTTCTGAGCTCCACAATGAGGGAATGAATTAGATGACACTCGGATAGAACATGGTTACTGTGGCTATACTGGATCTGATCAATAACTTGCCTTGTGCAGTGATTTTGTCTCAAATAAGGAATAACTATTTGAGGAGTTAGGCTATTATCTTTACTAAAACAATTACTAAGTATCATCCATCCTTGTTAAGGCTAAGTACCTAGTACTCATCTCACATCTCAAGTCCTAGACACTGATGTTTACTTATATCTTTTTAGTTTAGGATTTAATCTCACAAGTAGAATTGCTTGAACTTCATTCCTCATTTTAAAAGCTGTTTTGTTATGTTGACACAATACCAAATACTTGCTTTCGCTTGCCTAGTTCATCCTAATAACTCTGCTTTTCATGATCAGGGCATATTCAGTATGTATCATCCTGGAACTCTCCCTAATGTTTCCTGATTTTCTTAGCCAATTTAGGACTTTTCAGCTCATTCCTGCTGGCATACATTCTTCTGAAATGAATCTAATATGCTGTCCAATTATTAAATTCTACTGTTATGCTTTTAAAGATAATTTTTATATTCTTCACAGGCTATCACCATACTATTAAGTGTCTTTAGATGATTGGTAAATGTGTTTTTATTATATCCTGATCTGAACCTCACTCAAGTGGTACCATGCTAATTTTACTCCTATGACGTTACTAATTGACTATTTCTTACTCATTTCTTCTGGTTTTAAATCCATGAAATTACTTCATTTCTTGCCCTTTGATTACTTGTATAACCACTTCTAATTTTGTATTCCCCTATGGCTATAGTCTTGCAATTAGGTTTCGGGTACTTTTCTGTAAAACTAGGAGACTGCTCTGAACAAGACGAATCAAAGCATGACCAGAAGTACTGCTCTCCTTTGGCTTTACTGAGAGTCTACTTAAAGCTGGTTAGAATATCTCTGGCTGCCACAGTCTTGTTTCTTTTAACTCTGTGTCCTTGTCTTTTGAGATCTTTATTCCTTAGAAATGGCTTCTGTTCTCCTCTCTGTTCATTGCGCTTTTCCTAGGCAATGCCCAGGCTTTGCTTCTGAATATTGGTCCGAAGTGCTGTGGCCCTGGTACCCAGCCTGTCCCAGCGGAGAGGCAGCGTCTGCGGTTCTTCCGTAGTTTGCTGTTTTGCATCTTCTCCAGCACATGTTGGGCTCCTTCCACCACATGAAGGTTCAGAGCCTTCTGAATGCCTTGCTCAAATCCGTGCTTAAAATATGACTTAGTGTTGCGTATAGTCACAATATAGTCAAGTGTAGTCATAAATTGCTGGAAGTGTACATTGAAACTATGAGTGTTTTCAATGCAGCAAGAGCTGTGATGTACAGTATCTTCAAACAAGCCATCTTTATTTAGGTGCCTTATTTTGAGTACTTAAGTTGGCAAGGGAAATCTAAACCTTCTACCTTCTAAATTCTTTGGAATAGCAACTCTTACGATAAGAACCCCTAATATTCCACAGATAGTTGGGTGAATTCTTTCTTCAAACCGCTCCCCCTTTTTTAAAATTTTTTTAACCTGTATTAACTCACCTATTCTGGTCTTGGTGAAAGCTCCAGAAGCCTGGTTTCATATTTTTCTTCAATCAGTTTTGACGTTTTTAGTCATACGCATCTTTTCTTTGTACATGCAGTGTCTTTTCATTTGATCCATTTTATTGGAAGTGCTGTTGAGCATAGAGGCAAAATAGTTTGTATCTGTCTACTTAAACCTCTGTCAGATGAGATACAACATTATGAAATCTTCACCTTAAAATACCTGGTCTCAAATTGGATGTCTTTCACTTAAGTTTTTGCATTTAGTGTTGCGCTCTTTCCCTTTTGGAAGAGTTATGTTGTTCAGGCAAGGATGTGAGTATAGGCAGCTTGGATACAGCTGTGTTTTGAAATAAATAATAGGTTTCATGTCATTTGAAATATATAACTAAATCTGAAATGCATGACAAGGAACTTTTATACAGTATTTTCATCCTTGTCTTCATGCTTCAAGAGTGTGACAGAATCACTGGAAGAAGAGACACGGAAAGTACTGTTCTCCAGGCCTCTGCTCAGGGTTCTCTGAGCAGAGACCTGAGTTAGCGTGGGAGGTGTGTGTTTTTAATATAAAATCAAGAAGACTAATTTCTGCTTAAAAATCTTAATTTCCTGTAAGAAATCTGAGAGATTACAAGGTTAATAAAACAGAAAGAATCTAAATGCTAAGTTTTCCTTCACCTATTCTTCAGTTACCCAGTATTTAAGAGATGGTTAGTTAAGTATTATTTTACATGTGTAATTCATTTATTCATAACTCCTTGCTGGAGACCAGAATTAAAAGGATGTAGTAATGTTTGTGGGTGGCCAATCGGAATTATGGTAATGTAAACAAATAGAGTTGACAGATTGTATCAGAGGGTTTTTGATATTGAAGTGAATATTATTTTATGTAACTGTGTATAATTGACATATTTTGAGCAATTATGAGAACTTTTCTTCCTCAACCAAATGTTATAAACAGTGTATTAATTGAAGTAAGTGTAAAGTTAAAGTTGAAAGGTTTTGATATAATTAAAGACGACTCCCAGCGACTGAGGAGTTACGTGGTACTGATGCAAAGGAAGAGGAGGATGATTGAGAATGCAGCATTTCTAATATTTATATATAGATCTATACACACACACAGACGTATGTATTCATATAAATATAGAAAAATGTGAAAGAAATATAATAAAAAATAAATTATGCGAATTACTGTATTCTACAGACTGTGCTGAAGTACTTTAATAAAAACCATTATTCAATTTCATTCAGGTACTAGAGGGAAATTCTTTCTGCCTGAAGAGTTTTCCCTTTGTTCCTGAAGCACTTTTGGAGCTCTGTAATTACTGCTCTAGGAGAGCTTAATTAAATAAGAGCATATTCTTTAGTCTATGTTATCGTGTATAGTCCAAAAGGTAAATCAGAAAACGTTGGGAGAACCAAATGATGTAATGCGCTTAATTCTTCAGAACTGAGAACTATTACAAGCTTGTTCATATAATCTCTGTGTAGCCATATTACCTCCTGAGAATTCTTTACTGGTTGTTTGTTTTGTTGTTTTTTTTTTTTTTCCTATGCATCCAGGTGTTTGTGACCAGAGTTTTGGAATACATGTAGCAGAGTTGGCGGCTTTCCCAAAACATGTGATAGAAAGTGCAAGAGAGAAAGCATTGGAGCTGGAGGAGTTTCAAAACATTGGCAAGTCCCAGGAATCTGAAGGAGAACCACCAGCCAAGAAATTGTACAGAGAAAGAGAGGTTTGCTATCAGAAGTGCTTTTTTAAATTTGTTTAGCTGGAATAGCCCAAGCAAAATAGTTTAAGGATTCAGATTCCCCCAGAGCTTGAGGATAATTAACCATAATCTCATTTTTCCATAACAAAATGTTTTAGCTATGAAGTTCATTAGGAGTTGAAGAGATGTTCAAGGACAGTGCGTTTTAGTTTAGATTCATTTCAAGTTAACATAGGCAAGAATTTGATCTAAAACCAGAGTCATGAGAATAAAACTAATTTTTTTTCTTAAAGAATAATGGTCAGCAGTTAGTATGATTGGCATACAACTGGAGTCATACAAGGGACCATGTCTCTAGCTGTCCGGTGGGGTTTTCTTTATGCCGTGAACCAAGCCAGAATTTTGTGTTCATCACTTTTGTTGGCTACTTAGTTTGTATGCAGTGTTTCTTGGGACTTAAGGTACAACTTCTGTTTTAATTGTTGTTTAGATTATTCTTGGCTCTGCAGGTGGGTTGCACCTGGTTTTGCTCCCCCTTATTTGAGGGCTTATTAGTGCTGATCTCTTGAAGCTCAACATGAACATGTTCAGATCTGTTCACATCAGAGAAAAGCTGAGTACACAGCTTTCTCCTTTGTGCCCTTCCATTTCCCATTAATGAGAGCATGTCTCACAAGCCAATCATATTGAAGGACACAGCAGTTTGGACCTGGAATGTCTGATTTACAGATGTCATAAAGTTCTTCCCATTTCACGTGATAATTTTAGCTTGGTTTTCTCTACTCAACTGAGAAGTAAAATGCTCTTGGCTTTGCACAGGCTTCAAGCACAAGTTGAGGAAACCCATATCTCAGCATAGATCTGATCATGTCTTCATTGCATAATAAGTTGTGTAAAAACCATTTAAGTGAACTGTTTTTTCTCTTCTCCCTTCACTTTCTCTTAAAAGAAGCTTCATTAGCAGGTTGTGTAAAGGAAGACAATAGCTTACAGGAAGCTTTTTCAGAATAGCCTGTGTTGTCTTGTTGCTGGCTTAAGAGTCCTTACAGTGACATCTGTTGCAGCCTCCTAGGAAATCCTCGTGCTGCCTTTATGACTTGCAGTGTTTTTTGCCAATAGGTCCTTCTTGCTGCATGTGCGTAAATCTGCTTACAGATGGTAGTTCTGTGTCCCAGCAGTTGGCCTGAAACTTTGCAGTCTTGTAACTCATTTATCTCCTCCTATCCATCGGTGGCAATCTTGGTAATACTCCAGTACATGGAAGCCTTGAAGTGTTAGTCCATATCCAAAGCACTTTTTACAATTAAAAAAGCCTTTGCTCTAGACAGAGGCTGTTACCTTTTAACTTTATTTTCAGTTTCAGAGGTCTACTGCATTTGTTCCTGGCTCAGTAAGTGGATCTGATGATGTGGATGAACAATCTCTGGTTTGTCCTACCTTTTAGTGCCAGGAGGTTCCCCCTCCAATTACCTCAGTTCTTCCACTATTGCCTTTCCTTTGCCAGCTTGCTGGGTGTCACGGTGAAGTATTTTTCAGATTAGTTGGATCTGGCTGTGTGGTCTTAAGTTAGTGTAAATTAAACTGATGTGGCAAACACTTCTGACAAATATAGCGTCATGTTTTATTCTTGGGTATTTTACTAATACATAGTATTTCAGAAACTCTCAGCAATAGAATGGCATAGCTCTAGATGTCTCACACGGGCAATTTGTCTGCCTTCGTTAACATCGTGCTTAGAAGGAAAAGCGTGCTATTACATTTCCAAGTCCTTTGGAGATTTCTGCACTGAAAGCATGCTGCATTAGTCCTAAATGATAAAACAAAACTAAGAAAACTTTGTAGTAGTGTTCTAAAATGCAAAATGCAGAGGATTAGACAAAATTCTGTGTTCTATGCAAATTTTTTCTAATACAGGGATCCTGAATACTGTTCATTGAAATGTTTGTTCTTGCTATTCAATTCAGATTGTTTAGAAGTTTCACTTCGCCTGTTTGTGTAAAAGCATATGCATAAAGCTTAATTATCATCTGTTCTCCTTGGTGACGGCCACTCTCCAGTTGCTTGGTTACAATTTGTCCTTTCCTTTTGCGTATTGAAACATTGTGTTTGATTTACAATTCCTCCAAAAAGTGACTAGTTTGGGTAAAATGGCCACTCTGATGCTATTACTGCTAGCAATCCTCACCTAATGTGGTTGCACACTGGAATTAAATGTGGAACACATATAGGAGCTCTCAATGTTAAATATTGTATTTCTGCTGATCAACTGATGCTTTTTGCTCATGAATTGAAAGGGGAAAGAACTCCTGACACCAGTATAACTGGATTGTTCTGGTTTTGAGAACGTGACAGCAAGTGCAAAAATAACGGTGGTTTTAGCCTGCAAAAAGTTTCTGGTGCTGAATAATACTTTATCTTTGGCAGATTTGGAAAGATGCTGCTTGCAATCTAAACGTTCTTTCTGTTTTCTTTTCCTTCTCCTCCCTCTGTTTCAGGAAGGTGAAAAGATAATTCAGGATTTTCTTTGTCAAGTGAAAGCATTGCCCCTGACAGATATGTCAGAAGAAGACGTCAAAATCAAGCTGAAACAGCTGAGAAATGATGTGTTGGCAAAGAACAACAGTTTTGTGAATGAAATCATTTCCCGAACGAAAGTTACATCATAAAAGGTGTCAGAACAGGATACAGCTCTTGAAGTGTGTTTTACATTGCAAGAATTATCATTTTCTTGTCTTGTAGCTTTTATACTTTAAGATACTTGTACTGATTTATGTAGGCTTTTTTTCTTGGATTGTAATTATTTTCTAAAAGATTCTGAGCACATTCTGTGCCAGATTCCCACTTTAGTTGTGATCATTGTGTCCTTTTAGAAGTTTTCAATAAAATGCTTTTTCAGTAGTGAAAGAATTATTGACTGTACAAACAAAATGCGTAATATTTTACCAGAAAAGTGTGCTAGAAGGTGTAACAACTCAGATGGCATATAGCCACCACAGCCTTGAAAAGCAACAGCACATACCCAAAATCTTTGTCCTATACCATGATTCTTTTTTATATGATGCAATTACATTAATTAATTCAGGGAAGTTTTAGTAGCGCTATATTAGTGCACCACTGGAAAAAAGTATCTAACCTAAGTGATTTGTCATAAAATTTTTGCATGTGTACCTGCGTAGAGCTTGGGGCAGGGTGAGGGGGTGTGTGTGGATTTTTTTTGTTTGCTGTGTGGAAGTAATGCTGGAGTCAAATATACTACAGCCCTGCTCTTCATGCCTGGGTGGTGATAACTTGCATTTTTGGGTGGTTTTATAATGTAAGCAGAGGTTGGGGTGAAGTTTAACAGTTTAACTGGAACTTCTGAGTTGGTCATGATTTGTGAGGTCTGTCTACGAAGAAAGAATGCATTGATTTTTTTCTAATGTACTCGCACTGAGACATTTTGAAAGCGTGCAGATACAAGTTTATATTCTCCTTGAAATTTAGCATTTTAAATTGTAGCTCTAGAACACTTTACCTATATTTAAAACTGTCAGTGTTGAAAGATTAATGGGAAAAAGTGTTTATCGCATGAGATATAGGAATAAACATGCTGAAGATGCCATGCAAACTCTTGTTTTTTGTTCAGAGATTGCATCAGTGGGTGTGTGCTGGGGACAGCAGTGCTGCTGTTAAAGCTGTGCTATAGCTCTGCGTCAGGGATTAATGTGTTGCAGTAGTCTGCATTTAAATGTTCCAACAATAGTCATAAAAGAGGCGTGGTGTTCAGCTTGCTGTTGGATAGCACTTGTTTGTAGTTAGACTAGAACTTGGACGTACTAGATATATATATATACACACTAGATATACTACTCAACAGAAGAAAATAAAGACTTGAGAGGTTTGAGTTGTGCATAACACCTTTTTGGTCTTTAAATTAGAATGCAGTCTACTTATAAAGACAAAAATAGACTTGCATTTACTAACAGCACAGTCGATACAGGTAGCTGTGTCTGGAAAAGTGTGCAAATGGAAAAACCTGTTACATAAAATAGTGAAAAATATAGCTGGTTTTGCACATTCAATTGGCTCAAGCACAAGCTATCCAAAAATACAGAATTACACATAAAGTAGACAATGTGAATCAATTTAGTTGATCAAATACTGCAATGACACACAGTTTGTATTGGATCAAACTGCTTTAACAGTTGCTAGAAACAGGCAGTTCTTGTAAGGGACTGGAATGGCTGGTACTTACAGCCTCTTCCTACATGTGCTGAGGTATCTGTGGTCTGATCAAAGATGCCCCTTGCTCGGTCTCCTGTCCCCTGTGGGAACAGGCATAAAACCATCGGTGGTTTTCTCTTCCAAGAACTTCTCTGTTTTCCCCTTGACCCTGTGTGAACTTTCAGTGTGTACAGCACTCTTAGCCAAGGAGTTCCTCACTGAGCTGCCACCTGCAAGTGGGACCACTTCTTTGCTTTGAACCCGATTCCTAGCTTCATTCAGTCCCTCTTGTTTTTATTATTTGAGTGTCCACTCTTTCCACTCTGCATGTTGTGCATCAGTACAGCATGCCTGCAGTGTGCTGAAGAAGGGCTGCTTTTGTTTTTGTATTGCAGTTGGAGGCTGATAGAGCTGCTCCTCTGTAACCAGATTTGCCTCTCCCCGAGGGTGAAACATACTCGTGTGTTTTAATCAGGAGTGATGGGGTACCCTGACGGGACCAGCTCCGGGCAGCACCTTCTCAATGCCTCAAAAAGGGAGTTCTGCATCTGCGACAAAAAGGATTCAGTTTTTCTCATGCCCTTTGACTTTCACAAGGAAGAAAGGTGCAAGGTGATGGGATTTTAAGACTCATCTTTTCAACTATTTTCTCTTCCACGTTGCACTCCCTCCCCACACCAAATGTACCACTGCTGCTGCCGGATATAGGCAAGAGGGAATCGGGCAGAGTTAATCTCCATATGTCAGTGCAAACTGGGTTACAGGTAGTGTGGTTTCATGTGAGCAGGAGGGTGGCTATTTTTGCTAGTTCCAATTTAGCTTTTCGTTTAGAAACGTACCTATGAGACGGGAGCAATTCCAGAACTTGTCTGGTTATTACAGAGCTGTGCCAAGGATGCAAAGATTATCAAAGCTTCAGAACAAAATAATGGAGCTATTGGGGAGCAGTAAGGCCACTTACTGTCGCCTTGAATAAAGATGCAAAATTTCTCTTTGCTGGTTCACTTGAGAAAGCTTGGCACTGAATGCTTACTGCGGGTGTGGTCTTTTTGGTCTGTGCTGTTACTGTTCATCTAGAAGGTTCTTTATGAAGAAAACTGCATTAGGTGGGGGAAAAAGAGTGGACATGATCAAACACTGAAGGAATTATTTTCCTTTGATCACTTTACCGCCCACCTCTTTGTGATCAGAAGTTCAAGCAACCTATTTGTGTGCAGAAGCACCTGGTAACCAGCCTGATGAGAAAATGGTGGATTTACCTCTTGGCTTGTGGTCTAAAGCAGGTGAGGTGCTTGGAGGTTAGCAGGTGCCAGTTATGGTTGGGGGACTCACGGATCAAGCTCATAAATCCACGGAAAGCAGCATGCCAGCTCTGGGGCTTGGCTCTGCCTATTCCTAATTGCAGCTGTGCAAGTTCATCTCAAATAATAATGCAGTCGATAAGTGGCTCTGTGTCTCTTTACTCCACTGGAACTGAGGTAGTTTTGGGATCAGAAATGGCAGGAACGTGACCAAGACGCGCTGAGGCTGGCTTGAGGAGAGTTTCCAGCCTCTGAGAGACCTTCCGATACCTGCTCATGAGAAGCAGGCCTGTTACTGGCCTGCGCCTTGTTGAACACAATGGCTGTGTGCTGGCTCTTGGTGGATGTAGCCGTTCTGGGTCGATAACCCTTCTGTAAGCGACTGGGAGTGCTCGTGGTCTAATTTTTCCAGATTTAGGGAAGCCTGCACAAGAGCTTCTTGCTCTGCTGGAGGAGATGCTGCCTTTGCAGCTCAGCTGAGGTCTAAGATTGTGTGAGCAGTTAGATCTGATTTGGTGCAAGATTAGGGTGACAGTTTAAACTGGTTTTCATGGCGTTTAATGAGTTTCAGATATATGACCAGTACATAGGAGATTTCTATGGCTACAAAACCGCCTTACTATTCTGCAGTGTGACAGATTTATTTGAAAAATCAAGGGAAAGCGGTTGCTGCTTAGCATCCAAAGTAGTGTGAGGTCATGCATCGAACGCTTTGCAACTTGCTGACTTGGGAACAAGGAAAACAAGTGGCCATAGGAGCCTGAAGCCTTAAAAGACAGTGGGAGAGGTGCTGTCATCTCTGTGAGATGCCTGCGACCCTTGCAGGTAGAATTTGGCTCTTCTTTGCACTTATCTTAGATGTCCTTGTTCCTCTCCCAGCCTTGCAGCCACCTTTCCCAGCCTGTTGCCTTTCCTTCCCTTACTCCTGCCAGGTGTCTGCACCGTTCCTAGACACAGGGGAGCACCTTGTATTGCTACGTTTTATGTACGTGTGTCTCTTTTAGCTATCAGCAATGCTTTTTATCCTTCGCATGGGGTGGGACAGGGGTAGATATATTCCTGCATGTGTATTCTCTCCTAAATCCAGTTCTGGCTATGACCAAGGCTTCAAGCAAAAAGGAGCCTCCTCCTTAAAAGCCACTGTAGCTCAGTTTGGTAGGACTGGTAGATGTTAATGGCATGTGCTGCTTTGTCAGTCAAGTTGAGAGGGAGCAACCTGTGCTGTTGAAGGGGAAAGTGACAATTTCTAATTGTTCTCAGTGGCAGCTGGGACTCGCCCTCCTGACATGCTGTCAGTCCCCTGCCGCCCAGACCAGGAGCCGTGGCTGTAGCTAAAGGAAACAATACCGTAAAGTAGATGGCAGATTGTGTTTGCTCCAGGAGCTGGAGCGAGTAGCACTTTTCTAGGGGTAAGAAAATGTATTTGCTTTTTTGCTATCGTGGAAAAACGTGCCTTGGCACCTGGGTTGAGCTGCTGGATGCTCGTGGCAGTTTCCATAAGGATGTAATCATTCTATCCATGTAGGGATGGTTGGAAACCTGAAAACAGCTGTGCTAAACAACATGAGCTGAGGCAAAAAGCTGAGAGTAAATAGCCTGTGCTTATGAGAACAGTTCCCCTGCTGATCCACCTGGTCCTGCTGCATACTGCAAAGTCATTGCTTGTCAGGGCAGTGCCCTCGCACGGGGGGCTTCTGCCATTTGCTCCTCTTTTCTTTTTTTTTTTTTTTTTTTTTTTTTCCCCCTCCTAAGAAGGAGACAGCTGTTCCTACATGGGTCAGTGAGGGCTCTGGCAGAGAGCCCCACTGTGCCACGGCAAACAGCAGACCTTTAGCCTGAGCAGGGCGGGCTGTAGCAGATCACACTGGCAGTCTGGTCCCATCTCCAACCTGCCAGGGCGGGCTGTAGCAGATCACACTGGCAGTCTGGTCCCATCTCCAACCTGCCACTGGACTGTGCAGTGGGGGAGGCGGGAGCCTTGGCGGCGGTGGCTGGCCAGGCTCCTAAAGAGCATCTATGCCTGCTTTAAGTGGCTGGGTTACACCCTGAGGGGACATGTGGATTTTCACTTTGAGATTTTGAAATAATATTTTGTCTTCTCCTGTCCTCCATCTTTCTATTTTTGCATAGGAATAGTATAAAACTTCAGGAAAATACACACCACCGTGGGCTTTAGACCAGAGATTGTTGGCCTTTTCAGCATGCCCGCTGGTTCCCCTTGCATGGCTCCTCCCACACCACTGTGATGCCTCTGACAGCAGAAAGTCCAGGCCGGTAGACCTCTCTACACCCACCTGACCCCACGCAGAGCTGCCTGGGGACCTGCTGTTCCGACGCAGGTGCGCCCAGGCTGGCGCTGCAGGGAGCCAGAGCGAGTCCAGCGAATGTGGCCACATGCTGTACCTCCTCCCCAGCGCCTGTGCTTTCAACAACAAATTCTCTCCAAGGGATCAAAAACATAGCTGTGGTCACAGCGTGGTCCCAAGCCTTCGAAGGAATGACAGGGTGTGTTACCATAGTGGAAGCTGTGCAGATTTTAGGTGATCTTTGGAAATGCTCTTTAGAAGCAATTCTCTTCTCCCTGGATATTTTCAGTAACTCTTCCTCATGTCTTTCTGCTGTAGGTTGTTGCTTGACTTAAATGTCCCTTTCTTGGTTTTCGGGGTCCCAACATAATGGTGAGTAGTTTCCTTACACTTTGATGTGCTAATGAAGAAGGTAAAAATGAAAAACAAGCTTCATATCAATGTTCAACCTCAAAATTATCAGCAAGATGATTCTGATACTGATTGTAGTGCAGATGCTCTGGCTGTACCAAGTCTTTTTTTCGCCATGACCTGGGAAGGCAGCGTAGGAGTTTCAGTTTCTATAACAGCTGATTGCTCCTCTTTTCACCTTGGGCAGTAATAGATTTTTTTTTTTCACGCTCATGCTCTCTTTCTGTTTGCGGTAGGTCATCTCTCATGTATTCATTCTGCTGTGGCATTTATCATTCAGTTCGGGGACACTGGGATGCAGTGTAACAATTCACTCGCACATTAGTAGCAATCAATGTCATTAAAAGAAAAAGAAAAAAGCCTCCTTTCTTTGTGCCTGTGTGCTGTATAAAAGGATGTGTATTAAAGTGCAAAAGGCTAGTGATCTAGGTGTGGGAACGCAAGGAGGTGCACATGAGCTGTACGAGATGCTCCCTCTCTCTCTGGACGTACATCCACACTGAAACTCAAGCAGCCCCCTGGGTTTAAAAACAAAACCGAACCAGCTTCCTCACCTGCCAGCTGTGCGTGAACCTGCTGAAGGTACCATTTTCACACAATTTGGCACCTTGGTGGCTTTGCGGCTTTGCCACGAGGGATGCCGGTCTCCCAGGATGCCAGATGCTGCACGCATCAGCAAGGGTGAGAGAGGGCTTGGGAAGGGGGTTGCAGTAGGTATCTCATTACTCTACCTCCAACCAGGAACCAAAGCACCTAGATCCACCTCCCTCCATGCAGTAAGCATGGGAGATGCCAGCACGGTCACTTCGTTTTACGTTGGTTGCTGTGATGGTACCCTGAGCACTGCAAAACCAAACAACTGGAACAAATCTCATAGCAGGGCTTGGCTCAGCCAGCTCTGTGCTTCTTCAGTCTGGCATGAAAGCCTGAGCCTGCGAGAGTGGCTGCAGCAGCAGGGAGCAGCTACCCAGGGTAACTCCGGTAGCGCTGACTCCATGGCGTTGCCTCCTTTGGTCCAATTTGGGGGCACCCTCATCGCTGTAGGAGCCTTGCTCCCCAGCACAGGTTCTCCTTTCTCTGCAAGGACTCTTGAAGATGCTATTTCAGTGATCCTTTGGCCAGCGACATTTTTTTCTAGTTATTAGCTTTAATTTAAATGGCTTTATCTGAGACGAAAAACACCTGTTTGAGGTTTCCCCAGAAAATTAATAGCACTTATTAAGCAGGCTGTGGACTGCCGGCATTATAAAAGACTTGCATGGCTGGGTAGCTTGCTCAAGATATTTGGTCTTCTGAGGGGGAAGTGTGGCCTCCCAAGACGCTGGCGATGCTGAAGGCGCTGGGCAGACGCTGCTCTGCAACTCCCGCGGGACCCCAGCTCGGACCTGCCTGCCCCGGTACGGCGAAGCCAACCCGTGGTTCAGCAAAGCAGCAGCTAGAGCAGAGCTAAACTGGCTCTAGCAGTCTGGAGTCTCATTCCGAGACTTCTGACATACATTTTCACTTACAGTCGCATTTTAATGGCTTTTTTTTTTTCTCCCAGGAAGGAAATTAATTTGCAAAAAGGAAATCTCGCAGAAGCCCCTCTTTCTGTGTGGCAGGGGCTGGATTTCAAGCGCAGTATATTACGGCGCAACATTGGTTGAGAAAACTACAGTGCTGTATATCTTTCTGCTGTAGAGAGACACAGGATTAGCTCTCTGTAATCTCTCTCGTAAGAGGTGTCCTCATCCAGTGTGAATCGGAGGAGCTGCATGAAGTAAATGTTTGTTTGTTTTTTCCTGAGATTAGACTGGCTGTTGATCTGGCCCATGAATCCATGCTAATGCTACCGTGTTCTTAGTAGTTCTCAGTGGTTTAAGCTCGCTCTCTTGAGTGTAGTTTGTCTGTAGATAAAGTGTAATTTTCTTACAGGAAAACTTTGGAAGCTGATGAACACCTTACCTATTAGTATTGCAAAGTTTACTTTTACTGATTTTTTTTTTTAAGGGATTCCAGCCATGCAGTGAGAAATGGCTTCAGTCAGTGACTAGATGCTCATTTATTCTGCGCACATATGAGAAAATAAAACCATCCAAGACTTCGCTCCACCTCCCGCGCATCCTGAGGAATGCACTTCTGCGACCTTTCTTTTCCTGTTTCCCCTGTCAAAGGAAATCAGGTAAGGTGTCAGGCTGCTTGAAGGTGTTTTATGTGAACAAGAGACTTTGGGGGAGTACAGTAACAAGTGCAGTAATCTGACATTTGCAGATAATGCCTAAAAATTGCCTCTTTGGCCCTCCCTGGAGGAGGAGGTGGCGTGTGAGGGATGCCTGGTACAAACCCCAGAGCTGCTGCGCCCGCCCCAGGAGCTGTGGGCATGGCATCTGGACCAGTGTCCCTTTAGGGCGGCTCTGAAGCTTCAGAGTGGAAAAGAAGAAAGAAGGAAAGCAGTAATTAAATGAACATATGAAGCATGCACAGCCATGGGCCTTTTGATTTCTTAACAAAAATCTCATTGTAATTTACTGTAAAAGCTGCAATATGACCAAACAGGGCAGAGAGCAGGAGGGAGCTCCTGGTACAGCACTCACAGGGAGATGTGCATGGGGAGCAGGTCTCTCAGCAGCTCCTGATGAGGCAACACCAGCAGGGAGAACCTGAAACCATCTATCTTAATTAAATCATGTATTGACCTCCTATGAGAATATAACAAATTCCACTGCTTTGGAGTTGTAAGCCAGAAGTGAATACCACAGCAGTGGCTCTGACAAATGTATGGATGATCCGTTGCCCATCCCTTGCTGCTCTTCCCAGAGTCAGAGAAGGTTGTGGCAGTCACGTAACTGAATGCCTGGTTACGTGGAAATGAATAACCCTTGTGTCCTAGGGCTGCGGCGCTTCATTTAGACGTGTTGTGCAAGTGGGGCAGACCAGCTGCACACACTGCACGATGCACAGAAACCCACTCCTTTTGCATTTGTTTCCCCAGGCTTGCAGGAGCTGGTTTTCCCCCCATCTACCACCTGTGATGAGCTGCGTTGCTGGTGGGGGTCGGTGGGCATGGTTTTCTTCTGCCCAGGCTCTGCTCCTCCCGCTGCAGCAGAGCTTGCCGGCCAAGGGGGTTGCCAACGCTGGCCATGTTTTCTGCTGACCAGTTTCACAGCTTTCCAGCTTGGCTTCATCTGCTGGCACAGGGTTGCTGTGCTGGGGCTGAGCTGCCCGGAGGAAAGTAAGGTTTTAGCTGCCAGTCCAGCTCAGGTCCCTAGGCTCAGTGCAGCCGGGACCTGAGCCGGGGAAGGCACCTCCTCACACCCCTTCAAACCAGCCCTGGCTGCTCTCAGAAAGGCATATTTTCTTACCTCTGAACATCTCTCTCCCTACCACCAAACCAAGGATACCAGTTAGCCCCGTTTCCAATCACTCGGCTGCTGATCAGGTCCTAGAGCAATGAGCACTGCAAAAATAGCGAGAAATAATGCTAAAAATAGCTTTTGTCCTCTGCAAAGGGGAGCTCAACTCTAGCACAGCTGTTAACCTGCACGACTTCGGGAGGGCCGACAGCAAGCAGCTGGGGCTCACTCTGCTGGGACGGTGTAAATAGAAATCAGCTGCTTGTGGCTTTGACTGCAGTGTGAAACACACTTGTTAGTGCAGGAGATGGCTGCTAATCTTTTTAAAAAGTTGTAAAAATTATTTACTGGTCTTCAGGGCTTGTGTGTTTCTGCTTGATGTTCCGTTTGCCAGTTGGGTTGGCTCTAGCTGCGGTTCATTATGCCCCACCTCTCCTAAAAGACAGCAGTCTCCCATTACGAGGTCTGCCTAAGTATGATCTTTATCCAAGTGGGGAAATTTAGTCTGGAAAATGGAATGCAGCGCACCTGGTCTATAGGGAACAAGTGACCATTAATGCATTTGACAGGGAGCTAAAAGAAACCTCCATAACCATCATTCAGGGTAGTTTTGGGAAACCTTCCCATGGCTGTAGGGGTCAAGTGCCTTGCCTAGCTTTGAGATGGTAGGTGATACCTTTGGTTGCCAAAGCAGGGGGTGCTCTTCTCTGCTTCTCCTGCAGTCAAGTGTATCCCCAAACGCAGTGTGCTGCTTTGCACTGTATCAAGTTCATGTGCAAATGGACAGCCTAAATTCCTCTGGTTTTAGCACTGTGGAATCGGATAGAGAAATAGGGAGGAGAGGAGGAGCTGATCCAAGAGCAGCACATGCTTAAACTGCGATAGTACAAATGGAGAACCACAGTGTTTTCACTTCATATACCACGGTCTGCTCAATTTTGCTTGTATTGGAGTTAGTGACAAAACTTGCATCGATTTGAATAGAGCGGGACGAGGTCACCATGTGCCTATGTGATGTTTTAATTCTCACTTCCCTGTGAACCAAAAACACAAGCCCTGAAGCCTTTGAGGCTCAGTGGGGTCCTAAACCCAAAGGCTGAGGTGTGGGGCTGCAGCATCCCTGCCCAGGCTCTTGCTGCAGGGGACCGGTGCGTGGTTGGCGCAGAGGCTGCCATTAAGCGCTTCTCAATTAGACATCAGTCTTTAATTAGGCACCAGGAAAGCTGCAGGCAAGATCTGCTGTGTACCAGACCCCTTACATTCCCTGCTCCCTCATCTTCCTGTTTCTCCCTGACTTTGTGGCTGTCTTCTCCATCTCATCGTTACCCTCCTCTCGTTGTCTGCCCTCCCCCGAGTGGCCATAGTGCAGGCGCTGGCTGGGGACGGAGGCTGCTGGCGAGGGTGAGGGGAAGCGTGTGCTGCAGCCGGGCGGGGGCGAATCCTCCGAGGGGAGGTGGGAGAGGGACAGGCTGCGATTTTTGGATGCCCTTCATGTACTGCTCTAAAAAGACCAAACAATAACAAAAAAGGCTGTTTGTACTCAGAAATAGTCCAATTTCTGCTTTAAAAAAAATGCCTACACTAGCAAAGTCTTTCAATTCCCGCTAACGAGGAAAGTGGCTGCAAAGATCGATGCTCCTGAATGTGTGCAGGCAGAACAGCTTCGGGACTTAGATGGCGGAAAGCTTGATACAATCAGGTTGTGTTGTGCCTCCTGAAAAGTTTACCTTTGTGGAAATGCAATCAGGGAAATTTTAGGCTTGAGATAATGTTTGGAATAGGCGACCCGAAGGCTGCGTTGATACACAGAGGTTAGCCTGTTCCCCAGATGCCTTTGCATTCCCTCAGTGGATGGGTTAGAAAGGAAAGCCATCGGGGAAAGCTTTGGTATTTTAGGAGACTTGCGTGACCTGTTAAAATCACTTATAATCACCTGTTAAGATGTAATACTAATATAACCGTGGCAGTATGTTGGGTGCTTAGGTAAGCTTGGTATAAATGCCTCCTCATATTTAGCTTATGCTGTCGCTCTTGACCAAGAGTTAGGAAACAATGGGAAAAATTTATATATATATAAAAAAATTAATATAGAGATAAATATGTATTAAATTCATGTTCCTAGGGACAGCTTTCTGAAAATAATCTTTTTTCCCCACCATTCTGCGCCCTCCTGTCAGGCCATGTTAAAAACGTATATGGGAGCGGACAAGCTGTGATGAATAAGGATGAGCTGCTAGGGCAGAGCATAAGCTCGGGTGGGGTAAACCTGGCTCTACTTGTAGCGGTTTCACAGAGACCAGCCAGAAACCAGCCTAACAGAAGTGACAAGTCTCAGCTTCAGTGTACCCTGAAAGTCAGCAGTTCCCATTTTAAAATGGACTGAGTGACCAAAAATGGTTGCTGGAAAAAATATATTGGTCTTTATCCAACATAATAGAAAAGTATATGAATTTGAACAGGTATCTTTGATTTTGAAATGCTGTGGATGGTCCTGAAAGGAGACAGGCTCTTGACTTCCCCCCAAAGCAGGACTGGTCCCTGCTGCGGGTGACAGCACCTTAAATAAAACTGTTTAATAAAGCCCTCACCCCCTCACTCAGCCCCTCTCTGGGGAGAGCAGCAGTTATTCTAACTGGTATTTTTAGTAGCTTGCAACTCTATGCACTCTCCAGATAGAAATGCCCATCAATAATATATTAGGATTTGAATGACTAAATTTATTGAGCAGCGGGGGAAGAAAATCCACGTGGGGACCTGTCACTTCGCTCTCCCTGGGGCAGCTCTGCTGACCGTGCCGTTTAACTGCAGCGGAGAAAACATTTGTGGTTTGAATTAAACACCGCACCACTCGAAAGGTGCGATATTGCATGCTCAGAGTCTCTCCTCACGTGTGCGGCATCCCTCTTGCAAGTGCTTTAATAACATTCACAACAAATTTCCTGCCCACACTAGAAAGCACTAAAGCGGGCGGGGACAAGCTCTCCGAAGGATGATGCTGACTGGTAGCTCCCGGACTCCCAGAGCTGCCGATGTGGCGTATTAAACATCAGTGGGGTACTAGGACGATACCGGGGGGTATAGGGCTGATGCTAATAATGCCCAGCTGCAGTTTCCAGAGTTTTAAAAGTTTTTAGAGCAAAGATTATTGACAATGCTGAATGATGCGGTGAATGCATCTTCTCCTGACTACATGGGGTGCTGCTGGTGCTGCCTTGGGCGTATCAAAATCGGCTCTGGCTCTGGGAAACCTTCCCCCTGGCCCTGGGCATCTGTGAGTACCAGCAATAGCTTGGAATGATTTGCTTTGTGGAGGCTGTTTCCCTCCCAGCAGGTTGTGGAGACACTCTATGTCATGGCACCAGGTTTTTATCAGCCGCGGGAGATGTGGGGACGATCCCTGCTGCTGAGCTGAAGGGCTGACGGGCAAAGAGCTGCTACGAGCAGCAGTGTCATCCTGAACGCCAGGGTCCTGCCAACGCACCAGCCCTCCTCGCCTCTTGTCGGGCAAAGACAATTTCTTTAAAACCCCTTAATCAAATTATGTTCTTAAAAAAAAAAAAAGGCTCCCGAATCTCCTCTGCTGGTGTTGTTATGTATTTATTTGCTTGAAGGGCATCTTCGGGCACCAGTGCCAAACCATCTTCTGCTTGCAAATGGGATGGATGCCAGTGGTGCTCTGGATGCTGCCCCAGGGCTGGCGATGGAGCTGAGCAGCGCTGCGGCTGCTCTGCAGAGCGCTCGGGCTTCTCAGCCCCGAGAGCCATGCTCAGGGGCCTGCAGGTGCTGAGGAGCCAGCTTGCCAGGGAGACCTGGGCATCACGGTGACACCTGTTCCCCTGCTCAGGGTTTGGGTCCCGGGGTGGCCTGCAGGTCTGATCAAAGTGAGGGGCAGGAAGGGGAGAGATGGCAAAACACCCCAGCCGATGCGCTGAGACCCCTGCCGCCCTCCGGTCCCTCTCTGCTGGGTCCCTGTAGGAGCAGCCCTGGGAGAAGGGGCTGCTGAGAGGGACCCCAGAGAGCCTCCAAATCCAGGCCAAATCCCCCCAGAGGCACCGGGGTCTCCCCACATTTGGCTTAAGGGGGTCTAAATATCAGGTCGTGCACTGGCGTGTGTACGATGCCCAGGGATGTATGATGCCCAGGGCATCTGACCCCCATGCATGGCAATGCACGGTGAGCGTGTGTTATCCCACGGCTGCGTTAGCTGTTACCTCTGCCTGTGTTAAGCCGTATTTTCTGCTGTGGAGGTGCACGGAGCGTGTACGGGCCTGTTTGACAGTATTTGCTGGCTGCACTGGTCTTCAGCATCTCTGCGGAAAAGCAAGCAAAAGGACCCGTGACATGAGGCAGAATTTTGCCCTGGTGATTCTTCCACTTGCTTTGGAAAATAAACTGATGTGCTCTAGCAGGAAAGTGGTTATGGTATTTCTGGGGACTTCCAGCAGTGTCTGTCCATGGCCCCAGATGTCTCTGTCATTTCTGCTCTTTTGTAGGTGAAACCAGCCAAAAAAGAGTGAACAATCCCTCACAGATGTTTTCCCGTGCACTTTTGAAATAATATTTTTACAGCAAAGCAGTGTAGATCAAAATGCATTCAGGTTGGAAGGTGATACCATAAAAAAAAAAATCCTAAAAAGTCAGCTCATCGACCCCTCAATGCTTAGGTACAAAGCAAAAATAAAGTAATTCTTAGGACAGCTTTTAAAATTGCCGAGAGATGAAGCTGTCTCTCCACTGGCAGTTTCAAAACCTAGAGCTATACTTTTTTTTAGACTACTTTGATAAATGGATGTTCTGTTAAAATCCCACTAGCTGAGCTGCTTTCTGACTCCTGCTTCCTAATTCTGATACCTGCGTGATGGGAGGATTTGTCCCCATCAGCTTTACACATGGCAACATTTGCTTTCAGCTCTTTCATTTGCCTTTCATAATACTCTCAAATTTTCAGTGCTGTGGCCTCATGTCCACTTTTACCAGCTTTGCGTGCACAAGGGATCTGATTTGGCAAAAAATTCGGAAAATGCTGAATACTGTGTTTCTGTTGGAGCCAAGGTGCTCAAGATTTTTAAGGTTGGTACTCTCTTCCTCATCATCTTCAGGAGAAACCACATAGAAAAAATAACATTGGTCTGGGGCTCAAGGATCTGCTGTTAATTCCTGGGCAGATCTCCTGTGTTATGATGGACAAGTCCTTGACTCTCCGGTGTCTGAGTTTCTGCATATAGAATCGTAGAATCATTTAGGTTGGAAAAGACCCTTAAGATCATCGAGTAATGTATATGAAGTGAGGATGCCAAAAGCTTCTCGTTCAGAGGCTTGAGGATAAGCTTTATGGCTGGTCACGAGACGCTTGGAAATCACGGGCAGTAGACGTAACAGCGACAGAAGGGAGCAAAGACGGAGTATCTGATTCATCCACGGGCTCCTCATTATTGATAATGCTCTGAGGAGTTAGAAAAAAGGTGATTGCACTTCAGATGGAAACAGTCACTAATTATTCTTGATGGTTCATTTTTTCTCTAAAGGGCTGTGGATACAGCCTGTAACTGCCTATAACCCATTTTTAATATAAGGTAATTTCTGCTTAAATGATCTTGCAGATCTCAAGGATATGCTAACATTTACCATCATCTATTAGATCTACACAGGAATATTTCATTTCTTCTATAATAGCACAGCTGATGCTCATGAGAGGTTGCTTAATTACACCTACATTTTGGAAGATGAAAGATAAAAATAAATATTGGTACAAATCAAGATTTTACTTGCAGTCATGAGGAGCTGAGAGCAAAAATTCACCATCATTATACGGGTATGAAAAATCTCATCCAATATTGGCTTGTTCCTTTCTAATTGCTGATGGGTTTTACCTGATTTGCAGAGATTTCAGGAGTGAGTGTTTCTCTCCCCATATAGTCCAGATAAATTGGTTTGATTTTGCTTTGCCAATCCAGTAGATGTAATGAGACACGGACTGTTGCAGCTCCTGGCACGGACACTCTGGCTGGGAGTGCAGGAGAAGACTTCAGACCCTGCCTGACCAGGGCGGGAATGGGCTGGGGAGAGCCCAAAGCACGTGGATAGAGCAAAGTGACCCCTTCACCTTACCCCAGGGGAGCCCTCCTGGGTTTGATCCCTCCATTAATTTAATCACTTATTTTGTCATGTCATTAAGCTGCTGTAGCATGTTAGGCTAAACAGTTTTCCTTTCCTGGACATCAAGGTTAGCGGAAATCCCTTATTTGAAAGCTACTTACTATCAAATTCTCACATATTTCCCACTGAAAAAGCAAAGACTTGGAGTCACTTGGCCCATACAGTTTCCCCAGGAAGGGGTAGGGGTGGCCACCGGTCCATGGCTCAGCAAGGATGGAGGGTTTATCTCTGATAGCAGACAGAAGATCTGAGGAACAGCACAGAACTCGTGTGCCGGAGGGACTGGCACGCTTTTACTGGTCTATCAGTATCCAAGTGCCTCTAGCGCACATACCTGCCCTCGGTGTAGTACGTGATAGGAGATCAAACCACACTGAAAGCAAAGAGGTGCAATGAGATGGCTACTCTTAGCAAAGCAAACCCAAGCACATCAGTTACAGATGCATTAGATCCACTCCATGGGGTATTTTGTTATTCCTTTCTCTAGTTTACCAGGAGCATAAGAAAGTCAGAATAATTTCCTTGGCCAAGAAAGCCGTACATGTAGAATTTTGCCAACTAATTGACATTTAGGTGGTGATGGACATATGGACATAAAACTTTGCACAACGCGCATCCGCCTGCAGGACCTGCAGCTATCGGGGTGAGGGAAGGGGGCTGCCTCTCCTATTTCTGCAAACAGGCCCAAAGAGAAAGTATTCCCAATCGTTTGCCGTTGCTCCAGGCTGAATCATTCAGGAAGCCATCTCTCTTGGTGTCAACATGATGCGGTGTGTCAGAGGCAATCAGAAGTTTTCATGCGAAAGATTGCATAGGAAATAAGATTTCCCTGCAAGCACACCTCTCCCGGGGCAGGCAAATGTGTTGCTTCAGGTTCTGCTCGCTTAGTTTACAATTAAAACAGAATAACGCTATGAAGGAAAGCAGTTTGTAACTCTGGGGAGGTGAGACTTGTGGCCAACTCGTCTCGATTGTGATGGCACCTAGCATCTTTTTTATAGGGTCTCTCTCACATGTTCACTGGCCTTTTGGGGACGCAGCAAAAGATGGCTCTCCTGGAAAGGGACCTTTATCCGTGCAAGTTCTCACAGGTTGCAGGACGACCGCAACCTCCAAGTCAATGCAGTGGTATAGCTGTGATTATAGGCACTCAAATGTCAAGAAATTCCAAAATAAAGGGTTTCATCACAGCATAAAAAACTTCCCACATGAACCGTTTTGAATGACTGGAGGGTGACAATCTAAATATAAATCTAACTTTTTTAAAAAAACTGGTTTCAGGCACATATGTACAGCTTTGGCTGACTTTCAAGAGGCGTCTGTGGGAACATCTGACAGCAAAATTAAGTTATATGTTTCTTGTGGGAGTTCGTTTCCTCTGAAAACTGTAAACGCCTTGTTTCCCTGGTACTCAGATTTTTAAACCTGTAATCCTAACAGGATATGAACTGGTTTTAATTACCCCCAGTGATGGTATTTCGTCCTTTGAAGGAAACGCTTGGGGAGCAGAGGCGAACAGGGAGGTTTAGTGCAAACGCGAGGGTGTGATTTATTTTTAGATCCGGTGTGGTGATCAACTCAGCCGCGGAGGTTTTGTCACCAATTTTAGCAGGTCACAAGTTCACACACCGCTTTTGAATTAGTTTGGGAGAATAAAGCAGTAGGAAGGAAATGGGAGACCTGGAAGCAGGCAGAGGAATAAATGGGGTAAGAGACCAATTAAACTGGATAAAAGCAGAGACAAACAGGGAGCATGGTGAGGGCTTTAATGACTTCTACAGCACATTTCACGGGTATTTCAGGTGAAACCTTTTTTGGCTCACTCATTTAAATAACATCATTTCTACCAAAACAACTGGTTACATGACTAGGGTGAGCCGGATTTTAGCCTTTATGTAATCTTCCTGTATAAATATAACAATTGCACAAAATGCACTTTCCAGGTAGGGTATAGACTTGCGAAGGAGGTGATGGCGTGTTTCTCGGTGTGTGATCAGATGCCCACCGAAGGTGGAGGGAGGATGAAACTCAGACCCAGGAAAATGCAACAGCAGTCATCTTGATCCAGTGAAGTTTGCAGCTCAGTGGCTGGAGCCACTGAAAAACGTCATTAAACCCCAAATCACATTGCACAAGGTCTAATGAATCATCTGCAACTGCCTTATCATGGACGTATCAGCCCTCATGCAGGGTTTTATCCAGCATGCTCGCTCCTCTCGAAATTAAGGCCACGTCTTCTGCCGTGTCCAAGTGAGCTGGGAGCAGGATGGGGGTGCCTGTGGCGGGGGATGCTGGAGAGGAGGGAAGCCAGTGTGGCACAGAGGTGACATGCCAGCGGACAGCCCGAATGCCGAGCCAGTACTGATACGTGTGTGGGATAAAATCCCAGCGACACATTTGGGAGCTTGAGGCGGCCCCATCATGCCTGTAATGTAAACGCCTTGCAGTGTAGCATAATGGAAATGTAAATATAAATGCAGTCCTTATGTGGGGGCTGGATCCTGCTGCAATATATTGGATTAAGGGCTGTTTTTACAGTCAGGAAAGGGTTTTGGGGGGCTGGAGGCAGATGCATGCCCCAGCGGGGTACCAGGGTGTCCGCTCCCAGAGAGGTCACGGAGGGTCTGAGCGAGCCAGCCCTGGCTTACCAGAGGGCAGCAGGGATGAGCTTTCCACCAGCAGCAGAAACAAGGGAAGTTGGCTCCCAGCGAGCCGGTTGTCTTCTCCCGCCTCCCGATACGCACCAAGGACGGATACTTTCACTGGGGCCTTTCGTCTACGCCAGGACGAGCTACTTGAGAGACCTCGGGAGCAGTTGTGGGAGCTGCCCATCCAAGTGAGTTTTCTCTTCCCTTCATTTGCTTTGCTGCCTTCTTGGAGAGCAGAGCTCAGTACCTTTTTCTTCCCATTAGGAAATAAGCTGAGGTAGCTGATGCTTCCCCGGGAAGGAATATATTTGCAAACCAGGAAGGTACCAGAATAGTAACATCAAAATGGAATGGTGTAGAAAGTGTAATTGTTATTTAAAAAAATAAAGGTATTTTCTGTAAATATCAATATCTATCAGATTAGCAGGGTTTTCCCCCCGTACTCTGTGATAGAGAACTTCAGGGTTGGAATTCTGAAGAAATGGAAAAATTCTAAAAATCTTCTTTGCAGCATGGGAGACCCCGACTAAATCCCAGGGGAATTGGTACTCCCAACATCAGCAACTCTGAGGACACTTAGCATCAGTGGAATCAGTGCTAAACAGCCAACAGCTTCCCTCTCCCCTTCGCTGCCTGGCCCAGCAAAACTTTCGGAGGCTGCAACTCTGCAGCCCTTACCCTTTCCGCCAGGAAAATAATTTGTGTGCGTTTTGGCAAGCAGGGGCTGTCAAACCAGCCCTCGCAGGTTGTGTGTCTGGCTGGGACACTGCAGCAGCAGGTACCATCCAGAGCATGCGCCCAGCACCACATCTCGCTGGGGCTCGTTTTAATTAGCTAAGGAGATGGGGACAGCAATATGGGTCTTGGCTGGGTTTATAAACCAGAAAGCTTTGCACTTTGGGTCCATGTTATCCAGCAAGATTAGCAAGCCTCCACGTTTGGTGCAGTGACATTTCTCTGTTTGCAGTGTGATTGATTTTTTTAAGCACCTTTCTAGTCAATACCAAAATTTCCAGGATTTATCTTAATACCTTGGACAGATGGATCCTATTGATTTGAATGGAAGTTGGGGAGAGGGGATATACAGGGAGTTCCTGATAACTGTTTACAGAGCAAACAGTTTCCATCTGCTCTCTATTTTACTGTAAAGCAAAGGATCAGTCAGCTGCAGTCTTTAACAGCTAACCATCATGTACATGAGAAGCATGTCACACTTGCTACTATCCTCCCCGGCTCTGCCCGACCATACACGGTTTAGTCAGCACCCGGGGGGCTGTGGGGTCTCCCCTTAGGGCTCTGTGGTCTCCAAGCCACATGTTTCAGAGAGGATCTCTTGGCCGGGAGGTGCTTCTGCCTCGCCTCCTGCTCCCCATGCTCAGAAAAGAAGAGTACTTGCATACACATCCCAGGCAACGTTTTTTCTCCTGTTTATTTCAAAAGTCTTTGTAATAGCTTAATTGTAACAATCCAAACATCACCCGGAATTTGACATCCTCCCAGATGTACAGAATTCACACTCAGTCATGTATCACAGCATTAAAAACACACAGGAATGTTCCCCAAACACCATCAGCAGGTTCCTCCACGGTCTCATTAACTCCCAGCTCTATGCATCCTCCGCCAACGCCTCTGCACCGCTTTGCAGGGCGGTTGCGCATCAGCCGTCTCTGCCTCCTGGGTCCATAACCATGCTTCTGTGAATGAAGGGGTGCCAAGCCCAAAATACCCATTTTTGTTTGCAAACTGTATATAACGTACCAGTAGAAATGTGATCTGTATTTAATTGGCTTAGTATATGGCTTTTAGTCCTCTTTGTTCAAAGATCTTATAGTGGAAAAATCCTGAGCTGACATCAAAAATGGGACCGTTTTGTTAAAAGCACTCACAGTTATGGTATGTGTTGGAGGCAGAGTTCCTGTCAACCCAGAATTAAAGCATTTTTAAAAACGCCACTTGTTTAAATAGATTTCAATCTTGAAATTTATCCCAGTTTAATGTTTTGCTAGGAAGCAACATCTGAAAGAGAGTACAAATCTGTGCTTTCTAATCAATGATTTACAGGAATTTATGCTGCTTCATTTCACCTCTTGACTCGGTAAACACAACTGAAATTGTGCTGGAAAAATACATGCAGCTCCTTTTGACATCTAGCAGGCATTTAAAAGTCATTACATCTACTTAATTAGGTTATTAACCACTTCCAATTCAACTAAGTTACTCCGGATTCAGGCAAGAGCAGCATTTGCTTCCTAGAACCTACCGGCTCTTTCGCCTTATTTAGGTAATTCCTGTATCATTCGTATGTCGAGTGATGCCAGGCACCAGGAGCTGCCGCGACTGTTTCTGGCCAGAGAAATGTCATTTCTTCTGACCAACGCTCAGCTGAAATTCCTCTTGGGTCTTACAATGGTCCCTGGCTAATACACATATTCACCGGTGACAGTAAAAAGCTTGTGTAAGACTTGCTGCCATCCTCTGATTTCAGTACCGATGATGAGAAATGTCCCTAAGAGTGTAGAAACAGCTAGAGAAACTTGTTCAGAAAGTGCCATTTTTGGTGCTGCAGCTGTTTGCAGGGCAATGTCCAGCACCCCAAACATCCAGCCGATGCTCTCCTGAACCCAAACTTCTCCGCTGCCGGGGAAGCAGCTGGCTGCTACGGGCAGAGGCAGCTCTGCTCACAGCTTTTGTATGTGAGCTCATTACTGTCTCATTTCGGATTATTTTGCTTTTCTGATATTCTGATATTGGGTGGGTTTTTTCGGGTTTTTTTTTCTCTTTTTTTTTTTTAAAAACCATGACCACTTGAAGGTCAGCTGTCAAACAGATTGAATGATCAGCACAGGAATATTGAAAATCATGACATCTTGTGTGTAGGCTGTGAATAATGGGTAACATCCTTTTGATCATTAAAATAGAAAATGCTCTCTGTATTTTCTGATGTTTTTAGCCCATTAAGAAGGCAGGGATATGACTGCATTGCTGATGATTTGCACCGCTTTCCTGGCAGTACATTCGCTGGCTGCAGACCAGGGGCTGGCGGTAGGATGGCTCCCACGCCGGGGGAGGCTTGACCAGAGGAGGCAGCTGCAGGTTGCCGTGACATGCAGCTCCTCTCCCAAAACCACAGACACCCTGAGGCGGGTCCATTTTCTGCTGGGGACTGGACCAGTATTCATGGTTTCTGGACCATGGGCATGCTTAAATTTGGGGGTGGAGGCAACTCCATCCCTGAGTGCTATTCAGACCAAGGCATGTCCTCAAATACATTTTGCTTTCATACAGATGAAGAAAATATAAGCCTTGACTACCTCAGTGCTGTCAGAAACCGAGGCTTGCCCTTGAGATGCAGGTGCATTGAGCATTAGAAATGAATGCTACGGTAATTTTGTGCCACATGCCTGAGCTTTGGGACCCAATTGTATATTTTAGCACCTTACTTTCTGTTCAGAGCACCACTTTTGCTGCTTCACTGTACTTGTAGGATGGTTAAGACCATTTTTCCCTTTTTTACTGCTAAAGATCTCTTAGCACGTGTAACCAGACTTGGTAATTGATTCATCTTGTAGTATTTATATATGCTGTCATCATATAGAAAGCCTAAACAAATCTCTCCACTTGTTTTACGAGGAAAGTAGGATCACAGCGTTACTGCTTTGCCGGTGCAGAGGCTGAACGTAAAATGAGTCAATAACTGCACCTGGGTCCCAAACGCTCCGGTTTTGGGAACTAACCGGGTTTCAAAGGTGGCCAGAAACAGTCTAGCGCTGGCTACAGCACTTTGCTGTGCTTCTCAAGAGTGGCTCAATATAATGTCAGTCTTTTTTTTCTTTTTCTTTTGCCTTTCTCTATTTTTTTATATCTTCACCATTCAAACAGCACAGTTTCTAGCCCCAGTTCAAGGGCGGGGGCAGGCGTGTACGATGCCTAAAGACAAGGACCGTCCTTAGGAGCCGCAGCGGGCTGGGGCGACGGCAAACCGTGTCCTGAGGCACAGCGAAGGGAACTGCCCCTCATCACCCAGCCGAGCTGCTTTAACAACCCCGGCGTAAACTCCTCGCAACCGAACCAACCTACAACAGAACAGCTTTGTGCATCAAGAGCCAGTAAATTATCCTTGACACTGTAGCTGTGTACCGGTGGTCTTTCGGATAAAAGCGGTCAGTAGCGAATGGAGCTCTATTCTTTATGTTTCTTTGCCTGAATTAGAATCACATTACTATGCCCTTAGTTTGCAATGGCCAAACAGGTAAAAATATTCAAGTTTTGAAGATTTGTACGTATAACTGTGTTTGCAGCAATCTAGTAGTCTCAGTTTTAATCCCTTTAGAAGCTCTATTCATAGGAGTGAATGTACAGGGTGGAGAGTTTTCCAAATGGGATTTACACCCTTCTGGCTTTCTTTTAAAAAGTTTAAACAAATTAGATAAAATGGGCAAATAAAATAGGAAAGACTTGTTACATAAAACTGTATCTTTAGCATCTTTCACTGAGTTCACGTCAAGGATTTCTGTTGGTAGGAAAAATATTCACTCTGCTCATTCCAACCATGACAAGTAATTTATACTCATAATTTAGATTTTAGAAAAAAAATTTTACAATAAAAATATTCAGAAAAGTGTCTAATTTCGGTGTGGCTGGGAACATTTGCTGGTTAATTTGCTGCTGTTAATATTTCAGCTGTTTGCAATCAATGCAAATGGGAAAGTGATACGAACCAGAAACCAGCACAGAACTGGTCATTCCTTTTGTAATTCACACTTAGTGAAACACAGAAGTAAGCAAACACCAAAGCCAGTGGAATTAACTGCAGAAGTAAAATTCTTGATGTTTGTAATATGACATAATAATGCCAACCCCATGAAAGATATCTACCAAGCTGTGCCCCTTTAAAAAGAAACAAAAATTAAACTGGAATGCGTTTGAGCAGATATATTATCTCTGAAGTCTTTTTAAGTTGGCTTGAAATTTGGAACTAATATTTTTGCTGAGAGTATACAACAAGGTAGTATTCTAGCGAGCTAAAAATGTGTCTTGTATATGTGAAGGGATGGCATTTTTTATTTTTGTAAATAAACAATGTCTACACACACACACACAAAAGAAAAAAAACCTACGTTTTTCAGATGTTGTGCTTTCGGGTACTGAGGTTTTACAGTAAAACTGGAACTGAGTTCTTGCATTGTCTGTACAGCCCACGGATGTTACTATAAGCAAAAATTTTTGGACATATTTTACTTGCAGGGAATAAAACTGATTCACTGATACAAAAATTAGGAAATGATAGCCACTGAGAAAACACCTGGTGTTTGAATTGCACATTGTCAGAAATATCAGTAATTTTCTCCAAGTTGTTTATTGTATATTGTTCTAAAAGCATTAATTTTGCATTGACTCACTGGCTTTAAAAAGTAATCTTACAGTCTGTGAAGTACAAAGGGATTATGGGGACATCTTTGTATTTCTTAGATGGTCTGATAAAGCATCACCTGCCTGAAAACGATGATGTTACACAATTTCAAATCCACCTACATCCTCAGGCCCCGTGCCGAGGGGGCTCGGGAGCTGGCTGGCACCCGGGCGTGACATGGCCCGGGGCTGGGGGGACCGGAGGCGCAGGCATCTGCACCCACGATACAGCCACCACTGTGAGGGATCAGCATGGCTGCTTTTCCAGTAGCAGGCTGGGTGATCGTCCTCCCAAAATCAGCCCTTGACAGTGTTCACCTCCTGAATGAAGTGCAGATGGTGAGTGCAGACGTGCGGTCCCTCTCTCTTCCCTCCGTGTCTCACAAAACACTTCTCTCCGTGTTCCAGACGAGGTAGCTGAGCCCGTGATGCTCCCAGAGCTACCTGGGGCTGTGGCGGTGTCTCACCATTTTGTGATGGGGCATAATGCACGTGTGTACGGAGAGCAAAGCAAGTCTTTGGTTTTCTGCTGGATTTGTGGGAAAATACGTCTGAGCCTCTCCCTTTCCCCACGCTTTTCATTCCTCGGTAACAGCACACTTGCTGTACCTCGAGAAAAGCTTGTGTTTTTTTTCTTATGCTGAATTGCCAGACTAGTGGGTACTCTGCTATAAACTGTACCCAGATTTACTGTCTCTTTTCTTTCCCGAGGAAGGACTGAACACAATAGACAGGAACAGGTTTGCGGCCCTACTTCAAAGCAAAACTACACCATTTCAGTTCCCGAGAGTCGAAAGTTTGGATTTGATCCTAGACCTCTTTTTGGCTATGCAATATTTAGGGCAATTGCATCGTTCTTTTTTTCGTGGTTTAAACATATATTCTAGTTAAAGGGAAAATGTTATCCATTTAATAAACAAAGAGGGTAAGAAAAAAAGGCATGCATCTTTATTGGTAGCTGCATTTGGACTGTGGCTATGTAAACTGAAGTAGTCCTTCCTCTGTGCCATTGCTACACAACATATTTATAATGCATAATGAACCGCTTACCGTGCATATGTTAATATGCATATCCTACGAGTCATATATCAGTGGAATTGGCCATACCTTCATGCATTTTCCAAAGACAATGTAATTAGATGACCTTTAAAGGTCCCTTCCAACCCAAACTATTCTCTGATTTTATGATAACGCTTCTGTTTTCCTATCATGAGTATTCACGAAAGCACAATATGAGCTCAAATATGGAAGTCTTCACAAAAAAGAAATTGCATATTGGTTGCACAATGTGCAATGCACACTTCATCAGTTATTTTGTGTGAGTCAAATATTAATATGCCCTAATAGAGTTTATTATGTAACATAACATTTATTGTCTTATTTAAATATAACAGTGAAAATGTGTGTTGGTTTGGAAAGGCACATTAGTAATCCAATTAGAGCAGAAGCCATATCCATAGATGTGCTAGCAATCAGCAAAGTATGATTTTGTTTAGATTAGCTCTGAACATTCATTGTAATAATTAGCCACTGAATATTTTTCAAGTTAAAGGTTAGAAAAACACAAAAAAGTGAAAAAACAGTCTCATTGCTACAGCTAATTTCCATATAATTATAAATTCATCCCACACAGGCAATCAGGCTTATACCAAGCCTGCATGCCTGGCTATATGGCCTCCACTGCTGCTCAAGTCCTCCTTTCAGTAGCACGTCAAGACATGACTGAAATACAGCTAAATGGTCATAGTATACCCAAATTTTCAGCCACAGAAAGCTGGGGAGGAGAAGAGATCAAGGGCCAGGGCTGAAGCTGTGCTGGGACACCCGCGCTACACCGAGAGGCAGCAGTGCATCTCTGGGCAACCCGAGCATGGCGTGGGGTGGTCACCAAGAGCTTTACCATGATTCTTATACCTCTCTTGTCTTCCACCAACTATTTTTGCTGCAGTTAGAGCTGGCAATTGGGTTATCAAATAGCAAGTACATGTCAAAGAGGCACAAATATCCTTTACAACAGACCTTTTTTCCATTTTTAGTTGTGCCTACTGCTGCAAAGCCCCAACCAGTGCCTAAAGTACCTTTGTACGTCTTGCTAGCTGTAATGGAGTTACTTGTGCAATGCTTCTTCCACAGGGAGACAGGCAAACTACAGCCTCGTCCTTCAGAAACTTCCATTTGTGACTGAGGTCAATGAGATTCCTTCTCTGAACATTTATATTGTCTGAAGGACATCCTTTGCATTCCAAGGATCTGAATTTTTTGCACAAAATGAGAAGTGTGTTTGAGGATGGGAAGAAACCAAAGAGAACTGGATGACATCTCAGTGTGACTCCAAACTTTGTCTGAGACACACAGGGGAAAGAAAAACCCTAAGAAGTAAATGTAGTGACTTGTCGAACACTACAGGTTTCACAAGAAACTGTTCCTTGTAACCGTTCTGCCCTGAGCTGCAGGGGAAAGAAAAGACATCGCTTGAATTTGGTCATTGTCCCTTATTAATTTTCACTTAAATTTTAATTCTCATATGCAAGGTATTAGCACGCGGGCCAGGTGAACACGGTATCTCCTCCCTTCGTGCTGGAGGTCTGAGCAACTCATGCCTGGGCAATCATTGCTCTCACTAGGGACTGTCTCACAGAGAAGTCCTAAGTCCTGTAGCTTTCTGCTGCTCCCGAATGCTCTTCTCAGGCCCAGACAGCAAAAGACCAATTTAGGGCACAGGGTCTGAGCTCCCCTCTGTGCCGCCCGTACAGCTGCTCAGACAACTGGGATGTCTGGGTCTGCGCCAGCTAGGAGTCACTGCTGCCATTCTGCAAGGTGGTGCAAAGGGGGTTGTATCAGGGAAGATGAACTTTTAAATCCTAAGTTAATTGCATTCTTTCAAGGCTGTCCAAAAATAAAACCTGGAAAAAAAAACCATTTCAAGAATGTAATACAACCCCCAAGTTACCTGAAAAGAAAGTGCAATCTACTGCAGTGTGCTTTCACTGTCCCACTCTGTTCCTTCTGTTTCCTTCTGATTTCTTGTGCTTCAGCCTGTGTCCGGGTATTGCAGGTATCTGCTTTGTCTGTGAAAATGAAATACCAGGAGGAATTGCACTTGGTGCAACTGGTTCATGGTTAGGGTTTAATTCACAAAAGGAGCAGGCTGCCCTGGGGAATCCTGAGTTGGATCATGCACAATAAAAGAGAGGAGTTAGGTACCCAAGTCTGGCAAGTTTAAAGAAAAGTTGTCATGAAAAAAAGCTAAAGAAAGAGCAGGAAGGACTAGGAAAGACTGACCTCTAATCTCCTATGTCCTCTTGGCTCATGTACTCATGCATACGGGTGGTGGGTGCCCAGGTAGTGCTAGCAGGCAGAAGAATAGAGATTTGGAGCTTGGTTTTCATGCATCCTTGAAAAATACTTCGGCTACTGAGTATGAGGGAACTATAAGGCCAACCCTTGTGAGACTCAATTCAATAATCGTGCTCTGAACCTTCTCATAAGCTGGCCTGGCTGAGCCAGATGGGGTTGGGATTTTTACGGGGCTTAGATATGAGGTGGGGGTCCCTGTGGTTGCGTTGTGTCAGCTTCTGAGGATATGTGCACTGCAAGAAATAGGGGCACTGGTAGAAAATTGGGCATACATTTTATATGCCTCTGAAGCTAAGGAGAAGCAGAATGGAGTTTATCAAGGATCTTGTGAGTAACGAAACATTAGTCCTAAGCACATAGAGTAGCAATCAGATGCCCAAATCTCTTGGGGAACCCAGCTCTGGGAGCCAATCCAACTCCCCCTGAAGTCAACAGGAACTGAAAGGGTCCTGCAATGGCACCACTGTGATCAATGGTACCAAAAAGACTCAGAAACATTTAAATCATATTACAACAGACTGTGTGTCTGCCTTCGACTGGACTCAGAAAAAGTACAGAAATGGCAGAGGAGGTATGTACAATTTCCTATGACTTCACTGTGTTTTCCAGGCAGGAATAGGTAGTTTGAAAACAATTTACAAACATTTTAACAGGTCCCTAATCATAGTTATAATACTTATCCTTTACAAACACTTACTGAAAAAATAAAACCCCTTAATTTGCAGATTTGTTATCATAAAAATATAGTTCTTGAGCTCACAGAATGTTAATGCATTTGAACATGTTTTTATGAGTAAAATGATAAACCTAAGTAATTCTGCTGTGGCTTGGGATCCTACTTATTCAAAGACTTAAGACCTTTGGGACAGAGCCCATCTGCCTCGATTTATGCAGCACTTCACACAGCGGCGTCCTTTCTAATGAGTAATAGTCCCCATGATGGCAAATACACCAAGATACAACCCTAAGAGAGGTCTAGCTGCAAAGAGAGAGCAGTGCCCCGTACATACTCTTAATAAACAAACACATAAATCAGCATAGTTAAAGAGATTTACCCATGGGTGTAATCCTGAGGGAAAAGAACCAATTTTTATTCTTTTGGTTCCCTGCCTCTGCTATTTCCAGAAATGGTCCCTGCAGCTCTGGAAGTCACCTTCCTGAACTGGGTCTTTGCAGTCGGTCTTTGAGTCTTTCCTAGACCACGACCTGCCCCTACACATCCTGCTTAAATTTATCCTTCAGTGGGCTTCAAATTAGGATCACCAAGCACTTTGACCTCTGCCTGCTTCTTCAAAGGACCACTCAAACGTAGCATCTGACATGGAGTGCACAGACAGACAGGCACATGGACACACGAACCTTAGGGGGTCTCTCTGCCACCCCAGAAGCTCCTGCCACATTAATGCCTCTTGAATGTGGTCTCTGCCACACCACGTACCCTGAAGTATGAGTCCGTATCAGGCAGATACAGAACACAAACATCACTGAGTGTTTCTGGCCCAACGCATCTTGATAAAAGCTGTGACTACGTTTATGATACAGATCCACGTGTGATGGTTTATCTGCTGCTCTGGTTCCTTCTCCTTTAGGCAAAAGATACAATCACTGCCATACTTCAGCTGGCAGGCTCAAGTGTGCAAAACTTCAAATGAAAAATTAGTTTTCTGAGGTTAAATTCCAAAACGTTTTGCACTACTACAAATTTAAAGGAAAGCAAACCGAGGGATACCCCAAACCCATGCAAAACAAAGTAAAGTAAATAAACAACAGAGTAAGATATCTATATGAAACTTCATGGAAATATTTTCAAGCATTTCTAATATTCCTAGCTTGTTTTCATCAGCTTTTTCAATTTATTCAGCAATCAACCTAGTACTCATGATCTTGCCTATAATTACCCAAATTGTTTTCAAGAGCTGACCACTGTGGCTTCTCAGACTCCAAGCCTAAGTTGTATTTCTTGCTGGAACCAGCAGAAGTCCTTTTATTACCTTCACAGCATTAAAGGAGTGGCATAGTATAGAGAATTTAGAGAAATGATCCAGAGCTTTGCACGTATTTCTGAAAGAGATTTGCAGTAATTCGTATGCACCCATTTGTCACGCTAAACTAGACACTTAGACCAGGTTTGCTTGAAGATGCTTCTGGTTCTTCAGTGGTTTGGGCTAGCACAGGTTAAATATGACTTAAGACAGTAGGAACAGCCTTAGGCCAATTTGTGACTTAGTACCAAAGTTCTGGGGGAAGCCAGCTTCTGGGGGAGCTCCAAAGCAATGCTCTTCTGTATGACCTTCACAATCAGATTTGTGGGAAACAAGTACAGGATTGGGGCCCCCAAAAAACTGCAAAGAAATCATTTGCATGAATCTCTGCACAAATATTGCAGAAGTAAAAGATGCAAATTGAGGACAACAGAGAGCCTACATTCATTTTAGCTGCTTATTTTCATGTAAAAGTAATAAAATAAGCATTTCAGAGGTGATGCAAACATTTGACGTCAGAGGTGCGTACTGGTTTCTCTTGCATTAAATGAAGGCAGTACCGAAGTTGACAATTGACTGTTTTCAGTAATTCAGCAGGTAGGAATAGTTTTGCACATTTTGACACGGTTCTTGATAATCCCCTGACTTTTAAGAGTTAGGTAGCAGGTAGTGTTTCAGAGAAGACTGGCTAAAACCCAACATTTATGGTCAGGGGAATTCAGCCCACTTGACCCTCTACCACTGAAGTCAGCAGGATTATTCAAGTGAAGCACAGTCACCCTGAAGCTGGTGTAACTGCAGTCACCTACGTGTATGTTATATACAGGCCTGCTACGAGGATTTGCTGCAGAGCATCGAGTACAAAGTTAAGGACCAGATCCAGACTTCAACAAATGGTGAGATGCTGCTTTAGCCAAACCTTATCAACCCCAAGTTTGAATCTGGAGCTGAACTTGCCCATTTTTTGCATTTAAACCCAGAGTTTGGGTTCAGGCTATGTTCTGAAAAAGAATATGTTGGCTTTGACACCATCATAACCATGCACACCATTCTTCTATAATCGCATTAGATTCTGCATCAAAGACATCCAAGTCTCTTCCAAAAAACCCCTTTGGGGAAAATTATAACATTACGGTAAAGATGTTACTGCATATTAGAGAAGACTTATAAAACCCCCAGAAACTAAAATGCTGATCACCCAATGAATACCAAGGCTGTCTCTGCGTTTAAAACTTTCCTGTAGTTTACAGTGATAATTCCACCCTAATCACCATTTTATTTTTATTAAAGAAACAAAAGGAATTTCAAAAACTCTACCTAGAATCACTTGTTTCTGCCAAGCGGTTGTTCATGATGGCTAGAGCACCCACCCCTGCGGAGAAACCGTTTTGTCTCGTATTGATACAAACGTTCCTCGGGTAGCCGTTGGCTGTCTCGGACAACTGCTTTTGCAAAATGGCCAGGGAGACTTTATTCGATGCCGTGAGCTCCCTCATGGAGATCATCTCTCCAGAGAGCCTCCTCCCCTCGGTGTCGCTGTCGTACTGTCCATCAGCGTCCACTGAGATGTTATGTCGACGTAGGCGGGCTCCTGGGGTGATGGCGTTGCGACGGCCAAGGCGGGCACTTGATTTATGGCACTTTGGGCAACATCTGCATTCAAATTTTTTCAACACCCAGTTCAAAACCTGCTTGATTACGATTGAGATGACATTAAAAAGAGAGTATATGCAACATACCCCCATTAATATAAATATGAAGTTTCCGAATCTGTATAATCCCTGATTTTGGTACGCAGCGTTTTGGCTGCTTACCAAATCCCCAAAGCCGATGGTGCTGAAGGTGACAAAGCAATAGTACAAGGAGTCAACGTAGTTCCATCCTTCCACCGCTGTGTACATTGCGGAGGCGCAGCAGGAAAGGGTGATAGCAAAAATGCCCAGAATCAGCATCACATGGTAAACGGACGGCTTCCAGCCCACGAGGCTGCCCACCCCCGACATAGCTGGCCCCCTTCGGAAGTTGGGAGGTAGGAGACCACTTCTTCGCAGCTGTCTCTCATGGCACGCCTTCATGATAAATGCCAGGAGAGAGATAATGCGCTCCAAGAAGAGGTTGAAGAAAAGAATAGTCCCGGCACACCCAAAAAGGCCATAAACGATGAGGAATACTTTTCCAGCCACGGTTGCTGGTGTGGTCATCCCGAAACCTAAGGTGTGGAGATAAACGAGTAACATTAATGACATGTTTTTTCATGCGTAAGCTCAGGATGTACGTAACTTAGCAAAGGTCCCATCTCACTGGACAAAAGAGGGAGTGCTACCCCTAAGTCAGCTTAGGCCAGCAGGAAACTGAGTTTTGTAAAGAATGAAGGCGGCACCAGAAAGCTCAACGAGATGACCAAAACACAAGAGAGAGCAGAACATCCTCGCAGAGATGAAAGACAATATTAACAGAGAAACACCACTCTGTAAATGCGGGTGGAGGCATTCCTGAGCCCAAACCACCTCGAGATGAGAAGAGGTGAAGAGGCCATTTCCCTGCTCCCATGAGCACGGCCTGATGGAAAGTTTAAGCTCTCTATTGACAAGCTGTAGCCCAGCAGAACACTATTGTTATCAAGGGCGATAATACCACTCCCACTGAGAAGATGGAAGGTTTCAGGTTGTATAACCGAAGAACCACCACCACCCACCCCCCCCAAGATCAAATATTGTTTTAAAAATAACAGCACTTTAAAGTCTTAGCCAAATCCCAACTGCGACTAGCCCACCTGATATAATCACAGAAGGAAGGAAAAGCCATGGCCCTGTTTTAAGTCACTGGCGAGATACCCCCCCTGCAGAGCCGCCTGGCAGACTGGGAGCACTAGGATCTTGCAGACTGATAATTACAGCAGGGAAAAACACTACTGAACAGTTAAATCTGAGTATACAAACTCTGGAAAGATCCGGCAGCAATATTAATTCACCTCTTCTTTACAAGAATTGTCTTTTGACATTATTCATACACATAATTTTATATATAAGCAGTAAAGCCTTGCAGCTATAGACACTTAAATAGCAGCAAAAGTTATCTTGAATTTGCATGCAAATAAATACAGCAAGTTTGCTCCACATTATTTGCTGATACCAGTTATTTTATGAAGAAGAATTACATATATTTCACATACTATCTCAGGAAGATTCTTCTGAAACTCAGTTCTGTAGGTATTGCCCTTGTTCTGCTATTCTTCCCTGTAAAAATGCTTGGTGGTTCAGTCAAGAAGCGTACTGATGGGATTGAGGTGACTGCTCATGTCCCCTGAATAATTAACCACATCTAATCTAGATTTATGGTTTGTGAAAAATCCGCATGCTGAAATTTCTTTACCTTATTGTTCCACAAAAATGCTGAGCAAGTAACATATTCAGGGAAGTAAATATCAACATCAGACCACATCAATGAAAGTTTGTGAAGAAAAAGGGGCTACTTTTAGCACGGAGCATAACGAAATCATTAAATCCAATTTATTATCATAATACACCTTTAAACAGCAACAGGAGAATATTCCCTATATATAATGAGTTGAGATTGCTGCTTGAAATCTATTGATTTATTTTTGTAATGGCTGTATTTTTCTGGGTAATTTATTTGTGCTACCTTCGCACTTCACTGATACAGAATTTCGCATTTGTGGATAAAAGAGTGTAAATGCTCATGACAAGCAAACTCGGAAATATCTTTTCAATGACATGAAGGTGCACGAGGAAAGAGGTGGTCCTACTTTCACAACGGATTTGCAATGCTTGGAAATGGCTGTGTGACAGCAATTCCGACTGTACTGCATCATCAGCATCTTCACGGTAAAAACAGTCTTTTCTGTAAAAGACAGTGAAACACTTGCACAGTATTACCAGAAAATAAAAAATTATCAAAGGGGTCATCATTCTGGACCCACATTCTCTCCATTTTGTTGTGCTAAAAGACCACCTTTGAGCAGATCTCACAAGGCCTCGGGGTCCCAGGCTTAACACGGGGGAATGGGAAGCTCCTCCCAGTTCCTCCTCCTCTGTGGGGTGAAGCTGTCATCTGGGTCGGGCTGGCTGCTCCCGGGAGCCGTCTCATTTGATGATGAACATCCATTAGTGTCTGGTCCCCAGAAGAAGCCAGGGAGCCTGTTGTGGTTGCCAAGCTAGGGATACCCGGCCAGCTCGTTATGGAGAAGGCATCTGTTCGCCCATGCCTTGTCAGCAAAGCATTTAAACATGTGCTTCACAGCAAGCATGTGAACATCGCCATCAAAATAAATGGGTTTATTGTCACACATATAGCTAGACACATTTATTAATTAAAGAAAAAAAAGAGAGATACTGACAGTTTGGATCAAATTGTAAATGTGCTGAAGCTTTTTAGTATTTTTGGGTGATCATTCATGAGAGGTGGTGAAGTTTTATATTTTTGATGCAGTTTGTTGAGGCAACATTTTCTGAAGCATAATGTTACCAAAATTCAGTATGTAGCTATGCAAGGTGAAGGGACCCATCACAGCAATGAGAGGGCTAAGACTTACATAAAACAGGCAAAAAGTAAGACCAGGCAAACAGAGCAATTTCAGGTCAACAGCCAGCAGAGAGAGGTGGGCTCATGCACTCTTCATACAGGGTCCTCCTTCGCTAGCTGCGTTTGTCCCATCGGCACCACCTGGACCACAAGGGGTTAGTCCTGGGGTGTTTTGTACAATACGTCTGAGCTCAGCCCCTGCTCAAGTCCCTTATCCTGACTTGCATAATAGGTTTTGCGGTTACCATTCTGCTCATATGTACTTTTAATTTACTTAAGCCAGAAACAAGAAATAATAGCGGCTTTAGTACCTTTGAGCTCTTCTCTCAGGCCAATCGGTTTGGCGATTACCTTGTCTTACTATATTCTGAGATTGAAGGGGTTGACAGTTTTCCAGTAAAGATATATTTAACCAGAGATGGAGGAAAGTTTTGGTCACCTTGAAAACTGAACACAAGAAAGTCTTCCACCCTTTACCATGGCAGGACATCATGTGTCCCTGCTTCTTTCTACCAGGCCCTCAGCTCTTCTTACAGAGGCATCCTGCCATGGCACTTGACTCATACAGCAAGTCAGCACAACTGAGCAACCATTTTAAATCCCAGAGTGTAGATCATGAGAGTAGCATCACCTCTATCACCTCTTAATAATGCAGTTATATTTAAAGGAATCAAAAGAAACTAAAATTGTTGAATATAACTTTTTAAACAAATGATTTCTCACAAATAAACAAAATAACCTGTAACCAGAACACTGTTTCCAGCGGGAAGGAAGTTCTTGCAACATAAAGACTAAGCTCTTACAGGGCTGGTCCCCAAGAGATGTGGGTTACAGAACACAGGCAGATAAAATAAGAGCAACCAATTTTGCTTCATGTCTGTTCCACACTTGCTTTAGCTCATGGCTTTCCATAGTCTTGGTTGCCCTTTATTGACTACCATGTATACTGCATCAAGGGAGACATTATCATATTCTGAATTTTGAGACTAAAATTCCATTTTTGGATTCTGGTGCTCCCTTCAACCCCTTTTCCACCTGTTAGCATTTCATCATTATTGCCCCTGACAGAGTCATACCTGTATATCTCACAACTACCTCTCATTTATTCTATAGCTCCTTACCACCTAACATCCAGAAACAGTTGCCTTGGATACAGGGTCACAGCTCAGAGCTGGCAAAACCGCCGCAGATGGAAACCTGCTGCTGCATCTAGCACTTTTACCCAAGGCGTGAGAACACTACGAGGCAGTTCTTCCACCTGGCTTTGCATTTTCAGACTAAAAATGAAAAACTTACTTTCCATTTAACATCTTTGTCAGCCTGCTTTACCAAAATACCTCTCTTTGGGCTCAAACAGTAAGTTTTTTTAGAGCTTTTCCATTGCCAGAGCCTTTAATATCAAAGTTGCTGTACAATCACATTTGATTCTGTTTAGATTACTATTGGGAAACAGAGCTCCTGAACGGTAGTGGGGTCTGTCCAGCACTGTGTGCATTAAGACACTTTAAGTTAGACCCACGCTAAGACTGAAGACATGAGATACCACTGCAGTTTTTAGGGCTGGTCTAACCTGTATTGTACACAAGCTTGCAGTCTTTGGTGACCCATGTACTGGAGCAGATATCCCATGGAAAAAATACTAAGTGACTATGCAGCTAAGGACTGGCTCCCATAATCAATCAATCAATCTACCTACCTACCTATCTATACTTGGTAATATATATACCACTTCAAGTTGAATAAGCAGGCTGTTTCTGGCATTTCCTAACTTTTTTGTAATTTTAATAACATTCTTTTAACATGGACTTGTTCTCCCCAAAGCCTACAGTAAACAGATGATCAGAGGTCCTGTAAATTTGCTTTGTGAACCAGAGTGAGCTAAACCAGGTCTTTTCTCCCCTAACTGCTATGACCGTTCAGTATACAAAAATATGCATATATGTACCCAATCCACTAGAGTCTGGGAAAAGATGCCCAGTCTATTCTGTCACGTGAAAGAGCACCATGATAAACTCCATTAGCATAGTTAAAAACCATCCAGGTCACTGTTGTTGCTCCTTGTTACATCTCCACAGGTGAAATATTAGCCAGGTGTCTGAGACAACTGCTACTCAAAAGGAGCCACGCTGGCAGAACAGAGGCAGGAGATGATTAATTGAACATTAAGGAGTTTCAAGGAGCTGCAGGCAATTACTACAGGCTTTCCACAGTACCAATTTTATTCTGTTTATACACAATTGTGATCACGTTATCGGTTATCCGAAATGCTGCTACGCATAACATCAGTGAACACCAGAATCAATCACCCTCAGCGTTTCTCTGCTGGCTGTGATTTAAACCACAGCCTGAAAGGTCATGGCCACATTCTCATTCCTCTTTAAAGTACATTGGTTTTTAAAAGAGTTAATAGCATTGTCAGCCTAAAATAACCTAAGCTTCCTTGACACCAAAGAAGTGATTAAATTGGCAACCATGACAATAAATAACTAAAAGGTAAAGTTAACAAATAGTTGTTAGTTACCAGATGCACGTGAAGGGTATAAAAAGAGACCGAGAGGTACCAATGCTTTTCTGTAGAGGTGAATGACAAAGACAAACCTAAAACTATGCCAAAAAGTGACTCGGGTGAGGATGAGAGACAGGGCTGGGCAGCAGCGCCTTGTGCCCAGGGCTGGGAGGCAGCAGGGGAGCTCTATCAGTCCAGGGGTGCCGGGACTCCCCAGCTCCTCTGGCAAGCTGTGATTTCTGCTTGTGGGCGAGGGGCTTGTGCTCCCATGGCATCCCTGGAGAGCAGCGGGATGCTGGGAGGGGCTGCCCCTCGGGGACAAGGCAGGAGGAACCTGCAGCGGGGAACGGTGTGATGGAGAGGGCTGTGGAGGTAACCAGAGGTGCTGGTGGCTGTGATCCTCAGGTTGAAGAGGGGACTCGGGTGCTCTGGAGAGAAAATTTTGGAGGGGAGAAGGTGGTAAAGGACCTCCTCTGGTAGGAAGGGGACAGGACAGCCAGCTGGGGGCTAAGAAGCTGCAAGGAAACCTCTGTCTCGTGAAATCCCCTGAAGATGGGAATATGAAGCCTGACCCCACGTGCAGGGTACTTGCACCAGGAGGTGCTGCCGTGGGCGGCTGATACCTGGCCACGTCAGCAGGCAGGTGAGGCAGGGACCCCATGTCCTACAGAGAAGGTGTCCTGTGTGACGGGGCTGGAACGTATTTAGGGTGAAGGATATGCCAGACCTGAGAGGAGTAAGGGTGAGGTTTCTTCTCAGAAACCTCAAATGTTACCACCTTGGCAGGGGTCTAAGGCATTGGGATACCCTCCTAAGATCCCCCAGGAAAGGGGAGAGGAATAACCTCCTCAAAACCTGGCTGCTCGTGTACATTTACCTTCTGCTCCTCGCAGCAGGTTTCCCAAGTGTGTTCTTCCACACTGACACCTTCTAGTTGAGCTTTCCAAGAAAGACTTTAAATTTCTAGTGAGTACTCAGCAGGCATATTTATCAACTCAAGTGGCCTAACTTTTGTAAATTCGAGTGATAAAAAGAGAAACGCTGGGGCTTCAGCTTCACCACCAGCAGCAGCCCTCTTGCTCTAGTCATTTAACAGAAGTAGGCAAGCTTTTTTTCTGAGTTGTACTGCATGTTGCCCTTTCTGTGTACAATGCGAGAAGAAAGTGCATAGCAGGCTAACCAAAAAACCCCACCCTTGCTCACTATTAAACGCCATTATTGTAAACACGTAGACCAATAAATACAGGAGGCAGCTGATCATCTGGTCTGGCCAAGCTGCTTTGGCGCAGAACCAAGACAAGGAAGAAGCAGAAGTGTCTCTAAATCAGTTTTACAGTTCCCTGGCTGGGGCTGGCTGCTCCTCTCTGCACTTTGTACAAGCAAGCAGGGACTGACTTATGCCAAGCCACCAGCATCGCCAGCTAAGCAGTAGCTCTGGCCTGAGTTCTTCCTAAACAGCCCCTCAAAGAGGGAACACATGGGGAGGGTCACGGCCTTGAGGCTGGAAATCTTTGGCAAGCTTATGTTTGGGTTTTCTGGTTAGTCCTGTTGCATCAGGGGACAGTTTCTAATGAGGGACAGGGGCCCTCTCCTAAAAGGGGACAATGGAGAATGAAGTTCAGAGAAATACAAAAATCAGAGGAGTATGAATTCAAACTGCACCCAGAAGAAGAAAGTCAGGACCTACGAGCTGGCATTATTCCTGCTGACTCTCAACTGTAAAGGGATGGAGGTGTCCTGCAGCATGACAGTCTTCCTTAACTCCTCCATTAACATATTGTTTGTAAATACACTTTCTTCCAGTGCTTCAGGTTTTATTGCTCTCACAAATAACATCATCTTCTTCTCTGCTAAACTCTTGGGGCCAGTGTTGTGGTTTAACCCGGCAGGCAGCCAAACACCACACAGCCGCTCGTTCACTCCTCCCCCCACCCCCCCAGTGGGACTGGGGAGAGAATTGGAAAAAAAAGTAAAATTCATGGATTGCGATAAAGACAGTTTAACAGGACAGAAAAGGAAGGGAAAATAATAATAATGATGATAAAATATACAAAATAAGTGATGCACAATTGCTCACCACCCGTTGACCGATGCCCAGCCAGTCCCCAAGCAGTGATCACTGCTCCCCAGCCAAGTCCCCCCAGCTTATATACTGAGCATGACGTCATATGGTATGGAATACCCCTTTGGCCAGTTTGGGTCAGCTGACCTGGCTGTGCCCCCTCCCAGCTTCTTGGGGCACCTGGCAGAGCATGGGAAGCTGAAAAGTCCTTGACTAGTGTAAATGCTACTTAGCAACAACTAAAACATCAGTGTGTTATCAACATTCTTCTCATACCGAATCGAAAACACAGCATTATACCAGCTACTAGGAAGAAAATTAACTCTATCCCAACTGAAACCAGACAGACAGACTCTGATTTACAGTCATAAAAATCAAGACCGAAACTATTTTCTTCATTTTATGCTACCTTTCTTGGGCAAATCTTAAGCAAGATGATACTAAACCCCCTCTTGTTTTGTCAGTTACTCTGCCCCTTGGCACAGCAGGGGTGCGCTAACAGCTTGTTAAAACGGAAAGAATATGAGTTAGTCTTGGCTAAATTAGCACACCACCTCGCAAAGGAAAACTTCCAGAAAAAAAGGATGAAAGCAGGATGCTCTTTTTTTGGTTGCAGCCTATCTCCTTGTGAATTGACCTAAGCCAGTCCAGAGCTGCTTCTCGTGGCTGTATCCACACCTGATGATCAGAGAGTGCCATCTTTGGTTTGTTTTCTTTCCTTATCCTAACAGCTGGGTGAAAACCATTTTGCTATAGTCTTTTCTGAAATGGTGGTGGTGTTAATAATGGAAAAATATAGCCCACAAGCTCCTCGGTTGTTTAAGTTACATTACTGTGGAAAAACACTTCCTTGCACTAGAGGCCAATGGTCTGCCTTAACAGCCGTCGGGGCCATATCAAACCCTCGCTCGCATTTGAGGTTGTGCGCAGAAGCATCTGCCTTGGCTTACGGCACTGCCGAACCTCAGCTGAGGTTTCTGAGACACTATCAGACAGAGGAAACTTCTCCGAATTTAAAGTAACTATTTTCAAAAATCTGCAGAAAACAAAAGCACGATAACCAAGAAATACACAAAGTCTGTCTCAGTAACCAGAGATACACATGAAGACATAGCTCACAGACCCCGAGTGGCCAATTCCTTCTCTCGCCTGAGATGTGTCCAATATCTGAAGCCATGCACTGCCACCTTCTCTGACCTTCCTACAGTCCTTATGTAGCTGATGATATGACTCCAGGTGAACATTGTTTCAAAAGTTGATTTCTCTTGCAATCTTAATTTTTCATCCTTTAAAGCTCCTTCCACTCTTATTTTCCTATGTTTTTGAGAATGTTTTTTGTGTGGAAAATTGTGTATCTAAGCAACACCGTAACAAGAAAAAGCTTATGCCCTGTCATTTCAAACGGAGCATTTCAAACATCAGCATTCACACTTGCTTTTGCTGTTTATTGAAACTTCCAGAAACATTTCAGATGCCTGAGTAGACCCAAGATTGTGCAAACATTTTTTCCTGAACTGCAAGGAAAAAAGAATAATGGTATCAACATTTTTTATATTCTTGAGACATTATGGGCTTCGAAAGAATACTCGCACATGTACTGCTGCTCCAGTACCAGTACATCTCACAATACTTCTCCTTTCAGGCTAAGAAATAGCATTACCTGAATTTTGCAAGTAATCTTGGGTGTATGTCATATTTCCCCACATGAGAAGTCTGATAAAACAAGATTTCGCTCCTGCGCTTTCTAAGCCTTACAGATGGGAAAGGCTGTCAAATGGTTGAATCATTGGCTTATCTTTTGACTGGATAAAACAATAGACTTGCAGTATTTTTTTCTGCCATTGGTATTTGTGCAGGTATTCAGAGAACATCTATTTCTTGATAGCTGTCTCAGCTCTTCTGCTTTACAAAGAGTCAGCCTATAAAGATGGACCTGTAGGACAAAAAGGACCTAAACATACAGGGCAAAATCTTTTACACTCTTTGGCCACTTTTTCCTGAATTTCTGTGCAAACTTCTACAGTTATGATTTAATGAAAAAAACCTGACCAATCTACCTCAATTTTTTAATGGTTTAAATATGCCTTCCTGAGTCCCTTATTTCAAAAAGTTCCTGCTGGAAGAAAAGAAGCAAATTCTTAAGTATTTTTTAGCTCAGGCAGCTCTTCTAATTCATTCACGAAGGCACAAAGACCTAATTTTACATAACTGTAATAGAAATATAGGGTGACAGGACTGCTGACTAACCAGTTCTTTCTCATTTTCTATTTCTGCATTTAACTCTTCCTTCCTTAGTATGCATTTCCCTTGACTACTTTTAAATTTAATGATACTGAACAACTTTGCCACTATATCAAGATGATTTTGAGCTTTTATCTGAGATTTTCCTGGTCCTCACAGCCCTGCCAGTAGCAGTTTTTGTAAATGGACAAACCATTTTATCACACAAGTTTTTTCCCCTCTCCCCATTAAAACCACCATTTGGCCTGAAGATCTTTACAGCACCGTCATTTCCATCATCAAAGGCTTAAAGTAGACTCGACTCCATACACGTTGAGCACGAGTGACACTGTATTTTTTATTTATCCTCATGAGATAAATATATTGCTTGCACAATACTCAGTTTGAGCAGAGATGACAGAATATTCAATAATGAATAACCAAAGGGATTCTATCCAGTTTTCTTTTAATTGAAATTTACTGAATTAGTTTCTCATCCAGTTCTCAGGTGGGCAAATGTCTCCTAATTGCTGTTTCTGCCTTGATTAAATTTGCCTGTCTAAGACTTGAGAATGAATGTGAACATTTGGCCCATCATTTCTAAAGGGGAAGAAGCTGCAGTGGTACAAGCTCAGAAAGTTTAAAGTTCACTGAGGAATCACTGGGGGGCTGTATTTGTTATCAAGGTATTATCACTTTTTTCATGAATGAGTAAGGAACACTTACCATGGATTTTTAAACACAAGCGATTGCAGTGCCTCACCCATATAGGTAATCCCATACATTAACATCAAGCCGTTCAATTTCTTATCTTATTGCACTCCAAAGCATTAATTACTTGAAAAGGCTGCTAATGCTTTGCCTCATCTCATGCAATTAGATTTAATTTTCATTCTGCTTCTCTTGGTTTGATTCAAGAGAGATTGCTTTGAAACCTTCCGATGTCTACGGCTAGGTGTGCCACCCACTGCCATCAACAGACCCCCTGAGCTCAGAAATGTGAGACTTACGGCAATGTCATGCACCAGCAAGTGCTGGCAACATCAGACCTACACCTAGCGTGCCAATGCAATGAGTAAGGTGGAATTTCCTAAAGCTCTGTAGACTGGTCTACTACTGACTTCAGCAGAAGCAGGCTGGTGAGGAGATATGAAATGAAACATATTTGATTTGTCTGGATTGCTACGCAATTGCCCCTTAGGTTATAATACTGTTTGTTACTTAAGTGTTTCTATTCACAAAGGGTTTTTTTTATCACTTCTAAGATTTACTGCGCTCAGGAGGACTTTCACATGTCAAATGTTCACGTCAAATGTTCGCATGAACCCTGATCTTTGTCCTTACCTACCTTCTCCCAAAAGGCACTCAGATGTGCACTTAGTGCTGACACACTATGAAAACTGTCTCTTTTGTTAAAGGTAAGCAAGGCTCATGAGGATCATGGGTACAGGCTACGTTTCCAATAATATCAGGCTGTTTTCATACTAAAAATTGCAGATGAAATGTTCCATGTTGGTTTTCTGTTGCTCTACGCCTGATGCTATTACAGCAAGAAGTAAAATTCTCACTGACTTTAATAGCTGCGAAGATAAGGTAATACTGCATTCCTTCAAATAAAGAAATGACATTGTATTTTCCAGCACAACACCAGGAGTGGATATTGTTACATGAAGTTAATTGCCAACAAATCTATCCTGTAATTGTTTTCCTCTTCTCTCCACGACGAAGAGTAATTAAAGTTTGCAGAAAAGCAAGACAGTGGGCTTGCAAAGATGTCTTGTAAAAGTGAGAAAAAATTATGAAGTGTATATGATCTGTGTCAAACTGAAGACAGTCGGAGAAGGGAGAAAGATTAGACTGAAAAAAGAAATGAGGGTCAATAGCAGGATTAACACTAGAGAAGAGGGACAGGAGCAGAAAGAAACTGTAAAGCTTTGCTTTTGACTTCTTTGGTAGTTATTACCTTGAAAGACAGTAAAGACGTGAAACAAATATTCCAAATTTAATCAAGCAAACAAATCATCAGTAGAGGAGGGCATGTTAATTGGGAGGGAAGCAGGAGAAATTAAGAGTGCCTGGGAAAGGCAGGTGACCAGGGAGCGTTAGATAAGCTGTAAGAGAAGGAAAGGGGGAATATCCCCAGGAGAGCAAAGGGGGACGGCAGAGGCCAGGGACTGGCCGGGCTCCATGAGAACACAGCCCGTAGGGTTTCAGGCAGGATTTGGAATTAGGAGCCCACAGCAAATAGGGCAGCTGATAAGCCCAGTAATTATGATCCCTCTCTGCTATTACAGGCGTGATAGCTGGTTTACAGGGAGGTTGCTTAGTAATACAGACTGACTGGCTGGAGCCACGCCTGTCACCTCCATGGATGGACAGCTGTCAAAGCAGTATCTTGGCCCATCAACGTTTCATTTGCAACCACATCTCCAGGCTCTTGTAAATGCATAGGGAACTGAAATACAGGTATTTGCTGCCCAGCAGGAATATCACTGAAGACCAAACTGAATGTCGTGCTAAGCGGGAGGTATGCACCCACTAAGTAGACATCACTCCTTCAACTACCTGAGCTAGAGGGACCCTGGAGGCTGCAAAAATGGAGACTCCTTGATTACAAACTCCAGTTTGTCTTTGTTTCGAACGTGAACCAGAACACAGTAAGTCAACATAAAACTTCCCCTGACTTCTGAGATGCGGGACCGTATCTCATGTGATGGCAGGGAAATTCTTCATTCCCTGACGTTGCAGAGGGGCTTTGGTTTTGGGGTGACTGCTCTGAGATGTTGTCGTGCTTGACATTTGGTTCGGAGACCCCAGGTTTCAGAGTTCCAGCTGAACAGCGGAAGTCCAGACCCACAGTGAAAAGAAGTGCAATTTGGTTGTCCCCTGGCTTAACGTCTCCAGCCATAAAACAACAAATAGATCTCCACTGTACTGACGTTAGTGTTCTGAAACGTAGAGTTTCATAGATAGGTTTTAATATTTAAGAAACCTCTCAAACTCTTAGATTAAGTAATCTGAGCTGATGTGCTCTGTAGAAATCACTCAGTTTAGATGACTGAAGTATAGTAATAGCTTCACCTTCTGGGTCTGGCATAACCCTGCAGGGGCGGGTAAACCCTAAGCAGTATAGAGACTGATTAAAATAGTATTTTCAGAAAACCTCTTTTCTTTTAAAAAGGGCTTTACTTAGAGTACTGGGGCTCCCCCCTCCCGCCTTCTAGAGTAAAACCCCAAGAAATTTAGGATCAAAATTATTTCATCACAACCCTTCAGCGGGGACACCTCAAGTCACCCGCGTAATTACATGGATGTACTCTAAGTAAAGCTTCCTGTTGTTGCTCTCAACTGCAAGAAAGCAAGCTGTGATTTAGATTACTTTCCTGCTCAGAGCACCCAACCTATGCCCACACATTTAGGAAATTCCCATCAGTGGTACCCAAAGAACTGAATACTCCCATGAAGCTACAGCAAGTAGAAAACATTGCTATGGCGCCAGGTCTTCATCTGAGGAAAATCACGGTAGGATCATTTCTCTCCACAGAAACATGCTGACCATTGACTTGCTGACCTCTGAGCCTCTTGCTCTCTGTTCTTTATGGAGACTACCAGGATGAGATAGATATCCACTGGTACATTGATCAAAACATCACACGCACCTAAAGAATCAGATCTGGCCGCAGCAGACCAAGCTGAAACACGCTCTCCTGCTGACTGCAGACCGCATATAGGCTGGCAAAAACAAATAACCTGACACTGCAGCTTAATAATACTGCTTGCTCTCCCAACTGCTTTCTCATTTGGTTTCTGTTTGGGGTTTTTTTGACTTCAAGAAGGTCAACTCTGGAGGCAACTGCCCCCTAATTTGAACCCTCTGCAAAAGCTGCCTGTACAAGCCTCAGAGAATTGCAGAGCCCTGAGAAAACATAGCACTGATGCTGATCAGGTGCACACTCAGGTTTGACTGTCGCCTTTTGGTTTGTGTTGGCCGTACAGACAGTGAAATTGCATTCATGGAGAGCAGAGAGCCAGAACCTTCCCCAGCTGCAGCTCAAATTCACATCCTAAAATATATCAATGAAGAAGACAGGGCAAATATATTTTCCCCTTAAAGACTTCAGATCAACTCAGTTATTTGTGGAATTTCTTGCCAAATTACCTTGTGAAATGCCTGCTCTTGGGCAGGCTCGCTCCCTGGCTCCTAGCAGTGCAGTCCAACATCTGACCATGCACTTGCTGAGCTGTCTGACTGCCTTTTGCACATCACTTCCGTTGAATTATTGCCTTCAGCACATCTGGACCTCCAGATTTTCCCAAAAGACTACAATACAAAGCCAGAGGAGATTTTAGAAGGGAGTGGTTATGGTTCCTAGGTTGTGGAGCACAAGCAGAAATGATGTGCTGGATATGCTGGGTCCCTACAGAGGACCCAGAGAGAAGAGGGTCTAACCCAGCCGACATCCTAAGCAAGGAGAACGCTGCTGCCAGGAGCTAGTTAGCTGGTAGAAAACACCAAACATTATGTGGCCTCTCTTCATGTGGATTCAAAGCCCATCTCACTGCCGGGCTGTGCCTTATCTCTTTGTGAAGAGCATGCCCCATCCCTTTGCGTGGAGCTGTCAGTCCACACGAATACTGAGTCGTTTAACAGGACACCTCAGGGATAAGGGAAGGATGAACAGTTCCGCTCACACCTATACACTGTGCCCTAAACACCTGTAACCCTCGCACAGCTGTACAGAGGGAAGGTTTTTGCATGATTTCTTCCCTTCTCAAAGCACCACACATGCTCCATCCCAAAACAATCCATCCACAGTAAGGGTGCTTTTTAAAAACAATACGTTGAAAAATCACTTTTATGTATTGAACTACTTCTTTTGATCTCATTTTTTAGTGTCTGGTATAGATTTCTATAAAGCAATTCTATCATTTGATTTTCCAAAGGATTTTGAAATGTGTACTTACATGTAAGAAGCTTAAAATCCAAATTTAGTAATAAGTTGATGTCTCAGTATGTTTTAATATGTAGGTACCTGATGTTTATTCTAACATTTAAGAAAGGAAGAAAATCTGGATACAGGGTCTAGACTTATGGACTGAGTCAGAAATCCAGAGCTTCAGGCATCCCAGAGTTGCCTTATGCGCTAGGCAGAATGAATTTGTGCTACTAGAACATGGAGAAAGCTCTGAGTGATGATGCTGTACTCTGCAACACATCACCAGGAAGAAAACTGGTCTGAGTTATGCTTTGCTTTCAGTCTTTAACAAAGTGCTGGGAACTATTTGTGATTTGTATTTGAGAAAGGAAGGAAAAAAACTCAACTGAAAAACAAAGTCTACTGCCAGTTAAACCAATGAATCAAGAATAAATTTCACCTAGCTGCTCCTTAAAGAAATCAGTACAAAAATAATAATAAATGCCTACAAGAAAATACCTTTTGGAGTGCAAAATAATGACTGAATAAATGGTGTAGACTGACAGCAAGCAATCAGAAATTAGACCAAAGAATTTTCTTACATAGCCCTGAAAATTGAGATGTGTCTAATGAAAAATAGACTCAACATTTCATTATTCAACCACAAACAATGCAATAATAAAAAAATGAATGCCCAGAGTGCTATCGAGAGGGTGTTTAATGGACGGTAAGCCACTCGCTTTGTGGGTTATTCAGGAAAATGCTTTAAGATTAGACTTAACATTTCATTTTAACTCTCTCTCCCATTTCTTCAAGACCCCACTAACATGCCCATCACCCAGAGGGTCTGATTGCGTCCCCGTCTAATTAGTGAAGATGCAGAACTGCAGCCAGGGCAGTACAGGAGACAAAGCACCTACCGAAGGGGAGCTGCTCGGCTCTGCGGAGGCCGTGCTCAAGGAGGGTGGATGGAGCAGTTTTCTCCAAGCCAGACTGTGCCTAACCCTTGTGTTCACAGAAGGATGAAGAATTGCAGCCTCCCTCCCTCTGTTCAGCTTACACAAACCCCAGAAAAACTTGCAGCGCTGTCCCTGGGTGACTGTATTTCGATGCCTACATATGAAGGATTTAGTAGTTTTATTGAAACCAGTGAGAACAGAGTGAGGACCTGAAAAGACCCAGCGAGTTTTCTGTAAGTTGGAATCCTCTACAGAGAAGAGGCTGAGTAACCCGTGGGTGATTTACCCTTGACAGACACAGCATCTACTTGCTGTTTGTTAAGCAGTGAGTAAGAAAGCTTTCCGATGCGTCGCTAGGATAGGAGTGTGTTTAGCTGGAGTAATAAAGTTGCTTTGACACATGTAACAGATGAAGCTGTTGAGGAAGGCAAGCTGTTTTGACTCTAGATATCTGGTAGTTCTTGGCAAGGTTAAGTCAAGACAACATTCTCCTTGTCAATGAACCGTGACACGAAGGCAAGTGAAATTGCTCTGAACCAGGATAATATGGTGTTCGAGCTGGTAGTGGAATCGAAGGTACGCTAGGTAGGTAGGTACAGAAATGAGCTGGCTGGGAGGGAACAAAAGGACCATGAAAAATCAGCTCTGGAACTGCTCCCCCAGGTAGACATTTTGATGTCTACCATTTGGTTTCTCCCATCCTGCGACTGTGAGCGAGAAAGCCTTGTGCACATTTCATTCTGAGTACAGCTTTGGGGTTTTAGTGGGACAACTAGTTAATTTGCTGGGGTTTTTTTGCTTTTGCTGGGCAAACACAGCCGCCAATATAACTGAATACAACTGTGCGGTGGAAGAAACCTTGCCCATGGAGAAGCTGCTGAGCTAACTGAGGGCTTTGCCTCTCTACAAGCTGCAGCAGGCTTGAAGAGGCAAGTGAGGAGAAGCACTGAGGTGGGGGCAGCAGTTCCTCTTCTTCTGCAGGAGCTGGATGTGTAGCTGCTAAAAGCTCTGCTGGGATGGGATGCAACAGCCTCGGGACACCAGTACTCCGGGAGATTCTAACCCTATCGGGACCGTGCAGCTTGGCACCCTGAGCACAGCGGCTCTGCCATGGCCTTCGCTGTGCCCAAAGGCACAACTCAGCTCACTGAACTCACACTAAGTACTGTAAGTAATCCAGAAGTCCTAGCCGGTAGGAGGCCAAGAGAAGGTACTACTCAGGGGAACGCCGACAGAATCTGGCCTCTGTCGTAGCTCAGGAAAAACAATCTCAGCCTCCATCTCGCACGTAACAGACGTAGACATTATTTGCTATAAAGAGAGAGCGGCGCCCTAGGTTGCACTCCAGGAATATGAGAAACACAATTCTTGGTTCAGCCATATACACCTGTCAAGACTGCCAAAAACCCCTGCTGAGTTTCTCATTCCCTCTGCCCAGGTACAAATGATTGCAGACAGGGCAAGGAGGTGGAGATGCAAACAAATGCTTGCAAATGAAGAGGAAACATTTTACATTTCAATAACTACAGAGAGGAGAAGCCAGGGTTGGCAGAGAAGTGAATGGATCTGCATTTACACATCACCTGAAGATGTCTCTGTTTGCTACAGCAGGTGTAAGGAAAGAGTGGATTTGTTAATATACTGACTTTTTTTGTCCATCCATTCAGGTCAGTCATAATGATCTCTTAAAAATATATGCTCTTGTGTTGAAGAAGACCTAACGCTTAATTAAAAAGGTGTTTAATGACTGGACTATTGAATGTACTTGAAAAGAGAAAGTTAACTGAATTATTCAATGCAAAAAGTAACAATACTTGACAACATTGCTGTCGTCACCATCACAACTCTATTATACAGATTAGTCTCTATTGATAAAACATTTTCTGAACCTAATGAATGCAAGTGCAATAATAAGCTGTGTGTTTCTTCCTCTCTAATAAAGGGAAAGCACGGCATTTATGCTCAGAAGCCCCAAGACAACTGGCTCGTTACAGAACTTAAAAACTGGTGGAGAGAGGAAATCGGTAGGATCTTGTGTCCGCAGGGACAGAACTTCTCAAGCAAGACTCCAAGAACAGCAGATAGCCACAGCTTTACTTCAAGTAGATCTCCCAGTTCTTAATGGTGCTTTTAGAGTAAAAAGTTTTAGAGTAAAAAATGATAATTTTAGAGTAAAATATAATCCTTCCCCGAAAACTCACCATTTGCTCATAAAGTGCTGCTCTTCCTAAACACCCATCGGATACGAATAACTGCAGTGAGCTGTAGCCAGCGAGGTACTGAGAACGTACATTACGGTACAGCTAGAAGACGTACGGCTTCGTGTAGCTTATGTCTTTATTCACATACGCACCTTCACTTTGCCAGCAGTTAAAACCAGTATCAAGTTCAGCGGTCAGGCACCGCGAAAGCCTGGCTATCGCTCAGCACCTTCAGTAGCCCGCTGCCTACCAGCCCCCGCGCCGCCCCTCCCGGTAACGAGCCATTCGACCACCGGGCGCATCCCGCCGCGGGCCGGGGCGCGGGCCGGGTAGCGGGCAGGGCCGCTCGGAGGGCGGCCGGCCCCGCTCGCTCCTTCGGGCCGGCTGAGGCCCAACCATGCACCCGCACAGCCGGCAGCAAAAGTTTGCTGGGGAGGGAACGGGGCTCCCGCCGCCGCCCGCCCGGGGCACCGGCTGCCGCGGCGGTCAGCGGTCCTGCGGCCGCAGCGGGAGCGGAGCGGAGCCCAGCGCCGGTCCCCGGCTCCGTGCACCGGAGGGTGCACGGGGTCCCCGGGGCGCAGGGCGCGCGGTGGAGCCGCGACCCCGCCGGGGTAGGGGGTGAGGGGGGACAGGGACCCGCCCCTCACCGGCTGCAAGCCCCCCGGCTGCCATAGCAACGCGGCGGCGCCTCTCCCCAAACTTGGGTCGCTATAACGACCGCCCCTGGGCCGCGGCATCCCCCGGGCGGGCGGGCGCCTCCGCCGCGGGGCCGTCGAGGCGGCGCTCACCTATGGTGGAGACGACGGTGCCCACGAAGTAGAAGGCGCCGGGGAAGTCCCAGCGGGGCCGCAGGGCGTCGACGCGGATGCCTGCGGCCATGGCCGCCTCGTAGCTCCGCAGGAAGGCGCGCAGCTCCGGCAGGCTGATGTTGAAGATGCGGCTGAAGTTGTGGAGGGTCCGGTTCCAGCGGAGCTGCGCCGCCGCCTCCGACGGGCTCTCGAGGGCCGAGAAGACGGTGGCGCCGGCGCTCAGGTACGCCGCGATGAGGGCGGCCAGCAGCAGGAACCGCCCGTTGTCCTCGTTGAGGGGCGCCAGGCGCCGCCGGCGGCAGGAGCCCGCCGNTGCCGCGCCCCCGGGCTGCCGCCACGCCCGGCCCCGGGGAGGGACGGGGCGGGGCGGCCCTGCCTCGCCCTGCCCGGCCCTGCCTCGCCCTGCCCGCCGCTCTCCTGCTCTTCGCTCCCCACCACGACACCGGACGGCTGCCGAGCGCCCGGGCACGCCCGGGGAGGGGGAACACGGCAAACGCGGCTGCCCCCCTCGTCATGTGTGCAATGCACGTTGCCGTTGCGGAGGCTTTTTTAGCTTTAAAACCTTTTCTCTATGCCCGGTGCCGAGAGAGATGGTTTTGAGGGAGCTGGTGGTGGTCCGTGGAGCACTAATTAATTTCAGCCATTTCTAGGTGCACGAATTGTTGTTTCTGGTCTGACTCCAGTTTCTGGGCTGCACGAAGTTAGACCCAAGAAAATGATAAATTTTGGGTTCGGTGCCAAATGCCCATTCAATNGGCGCTCAGGTACGCCGCGATGAGGGCGGCCAGCAGCAGGAACCGCCCGTTGTCCTCGTTGAGGGGCGCCAGGCGCCGCCGGCGGCAGGAGCCCGCCGCCCCCCGCGGGGGCATCATCCGGTGCGCGGCGCGGCGTGAGCGGCGGGCGGCGGGCGGCCCC
>VZTQ01008771.1:152882-183459 GCA_013400755.1 Pelecanoides urinatrix | reverse complement strand
AAAAGCCCCTTTAATCTTAGCTGGCGTCTGAAAGGTGATTTTTTTTTTTTTTTTCCTAAGCTGGTGGATTCTTCCTTCGCTGTTTGGCTTGGAACAAACACTGTAGCCTTTCTTATCCGTTAGGCTGCAGTAAGAACTGCAGTCCTTTCCTGAGAGACTTGTAGTAAATAATAACATTTGTATTTTTTTTAGAAAAAGAGAATTCACACTGATAAAGTATTGCAAAGAGGATGGGAATGATGCCAGTCCTGCAAACGTGTGTGCAGGGGACGATAACACGTGTAGGAAAGATCTGGGCTTGGAAGAGCAAATACTCCCCACAGTTTGCAACTGCCAATGTCAGTCTCACCTGGATGGGAGTTTGTTCCCTGGTTTAGTTTGTTTTTTTTTAACTAGGTTTTATATTTTTTTATACAGGACAAATCCTTGCTGCCTCTGGGTAGCTACTTGATGCCATTTAGCACAAGGATATTTACCGTTGCTAGGACTTCTCCATAGCTGTTCTTCACACACTTATTTCTTATTTTGCTCTGCCCTGAGATTTCATGTTACTGGCAGTTACTTCTGGCCACGTCCGTAAAGGGAGAATTTTCTCCCTTCATAACAGACTGTTCATACTTTCCAGGTGAAGAAAATGGCTTGGGTTTGCACCTATGCTTCCTAGGAAAAGACCACAGATAAAATGCAAGAACTTAGTTTACAAAGTACTCGAATATCATGTTCTGATAGCCACTAACATGTTTAAACTTTGCTTTTTTTCCATTATTGCTTTTGTGCTAAAGCATTTTGTTCAGTAGAGGTGAAATGAAAGTGTCCAGAAGTATCAAAGATTTCCAATCTCGTGTTGCACTCAAGGCGACCAATACCACACACAATTTTAAGCAAAAAAGTGGCTCGTATTTCAAAGTGTCAGTTGTGTCCCATTATAAATACTAAAACAAATAAAAATAAAATAATTAAACCAATAAATCACGACAGTTGTGGGAGGTACAGCAGATCTCAAGGACAAAAGAAGCAGGAAAAAAAAAAGGAAAGTATATCAGACCTAATCAAAAGCCCAGCGAAATGAGTGGGAAGTCTCCCATGGATAGTCAAGGGCTTAATGTAATAGGTCAGATATGGACCATTTAGTGCCAATGGCTATAGTTAGAAATAATTTCCACTCTGGTAATCCAGGAGTGATTATGTGCAATCCACTGTGTCAGATGCTGTAAATCTAAGCTAATTTACCTGAATACATGGGAATTATGTTGCTGCAGCTGGATATTGGGTTTGGATTCCTGGTATTTTTGTGTTTGCAGGGCAAATAACACTGTTCCTTTTTTTTTTTTTCTTTTGAAAATATTAAAAAATGAGGGTCCAGTTCTCTGGAGTGCTCAGCAATTTCACCTACTGTGAAAGACCAAGGATGTTTTTGGTGGGAAGATGGTTAGAAAAGTTTGTGTAACTCATACTCTTACCATGCCATGCATTGTCCCCTCTTGGGTGATGGTTGGGCCATAGGTGGAGACTGAAAAATTGGTTATTTCCTTGGGTGACAGGACTGAATCTTTTCCAAGCAGTAGAAACTGACTGACTCTGGAGTCTGCAGTGACCTTTCTGGAGATCTCCTGCCTATGAAAGGATAATGCTGGTGGGATGCCGATTAGCTTGAAGAATCACATAATGGATATAAAAGCATACCAGTAACTTTCCACAAAGGAAAAAAGGTAAGCTGAAGCAGCAAGGAACATGGTTTAGCTGCTTCAGTATGGACAAGACAGTATTTCAAGCATCACCATATCATGGTTTCTAAGAATTAGAGCTGTTGACAGATTTTCAAAATGTTTTGACAACTCATTTCACTAAGATTTTTTTACTTACAGTTTTGAAAATTTGTCACTGTTTTGCAAAAATATTCCATTTTTTTGGTTATAAAGCTGGGGGGGGGCGGGGGGGAAGAAATGTCCATGTATTTTTTTTATTAAAGTCTTGCTGAAACTGTATGGTCCTTTCCAAAGTAATTAAATCCTGGAAAAACTCCGTTAGCTGGATACAAATCCTCCATAGCTACAGGAGGCTTAACAAAAGGTCACGGTTTTGGTTAATCTGATCCAGATACCAGAATTTGTTTGAGGAAACATCCTGAAGCTGCTGCTGCATCTCTGCTTGGGGACAACTCCTAAAGGCAGTCATTTGGTTAAATGAGTGATATTTTTATAAATTTGCTTGCTTGATTGAATCAAATCTCCAGGCGTTTGGCAAAAATATCACTGTCTTTAAAACCATTTGCCTAGGAGTTTTTTTAAAAGTTGATGGTCAACTTTAAATCAGCTTTTATGCTAAAATTGGACCCCTGCACTGTGGGTGCATTGTATGCACGGCGCCAGCCGTTTTGTTTGCCAGGAGGCCAGTGTTTGTGAAAGCAATTATTTTAATACTCAAACAGTGATATTTACATTATTACCTTGGTTGTTTAGAGTGAAGCTCATGCAGAGAAATGAGATGCATTCATTGAATGTTTAATTAAACCATTGTCTGAAAATAGGTCGTGACACTGAATATCACGTCTCATTATTAAAGAATAAAGTTTAATGTGGTATTTTAAAACTTAAACAGCCCAGTTACTGTTATTCCTTTCAAGGGAACAGTTCTTTTTTTTTCTCTTGTGGGTAAAACCCTGACATTCTCAACGATGGTTTGACTGTGACTTACAAGCAAGTTAGCAAGACCACTTCTTTTGACTTCAGGGATACCAAGACCTCCACAGCTGGATTCTGGGTTTCAATACAAGCTTCACTCATGCATGTCCCCACTGACTTTGCAGCGAATATCCGCTGAGAAAATAAAATCAAGTACATAATTTAGAAGCTTTTTACCGCTATATTGGCATGGAAATGTCTCAGGTAATTACTTGGAAGTGTCTCATGCAATTTGAATGTAAGCATGCCATACAGTCCCTGACCTGAAATGTACAGCTGGTTTGGAGTAGCTGGACATATTTTCCACCTTGACAGTGACCGAAGACAAATAGATTTGTAATTGTTACTGCAGCTGGGATTAATGTGCAGATGTTTTTGTGCTGCTCTTTATACAGCCCAATATGGTTTATTTTTTGATCTGTAATGCGTGCCAAGGAAATTACTTTTCAATGAGTGGCCTTATGGTTAGTCTGGATGCTCAACAAACTGCACAGGCAATGAGATGGTCCTCTTCTTCACTTGTGCCTCCTACTGGATTTGAGGGGATAGTCTCTGCTTTGGTATTACTTTGTAATTAAAAGAAATGGATGAGGTAATTGGTAGTCTATGCAATCAGAGCATTGGTAGCATTGTAAGCAAGGACTTCAGTCATAATGCATAACATAAGTGAATATGCCAGTTTTCTAAGTTAGAAGTCTGGATACTTTGGGATGGAGGGCGAGTTCTTCCCAGTACCCTACTTAGCATGATGACAGATTGAGACAGTGGAAAGTATACTAACTACAAAGTATTAGGGGAAAAGTATGTGTTTCCATGGAGCCTTAAATGTTACTAAAGTCTCCTCATCCTCTCAGAGTACTTTTGTGGGTTTTGAAGCAAAAGACCAGCCTGGTGACCCAAATGGCTTTTATACTCTCTTGTCTCCTGTCTGTATCAGGGTGACCTTTTGAGGAGGGGAGAAGAAAACAGGCAGGCTTGTAGCTAGTCTTGAAGCCACGAGGTGCCTACTGCAGCCAGCTGGGTTGAAAACCAAGTCGTTTTATGGTTTGGCTAGCAGGTGATCCGTCTTGAGTCTTGGGCTGAAACTGTTACCGGGTGGCTGGGCTGTATAAGCCCTAATTACTCTGTCAGTAGCACTCTGGCTTTCACGAGAGCAGAGCCGAAGAAGCTGATGAGATGAACTTGGGAATCCTTTGGGAACCCTTTCTTATGCTCTCAAACTCAAAATCAAGTCAGGGTGAGAGGTAGGAGTCAGCCATGTGCAAGTTTTGACTTGCTAGGTCTTAACTGCTAGGGGATGCTAAGCTGTATTGAAACAGGAGTACTGTTAACTAAAGTGGTGGTTTTACTAGGAGAATATTTTCCACGTGTTTAAGAGAAACAGAAAACAATTGCTGTTTAAATCAAGAGATTCCTGCATTCTTCCTGCTAATTTATGAATAGTTATGCAACGGCCTTTTTTTTTCATTTTTTCTGAGGCCCGGTGATAATTTAACTATGCTTTCTCACTTTCACTGTTCTTACTGAGAGAGACAGTAATCTAATTAGCTATTCAGCCCTGACAAATACATTCAATTTAAATGTGATGAATAGCCAGTTTCAAAAGGCCTGATCCTGTATAGTGCTCTGAGCATCCTGAACACGTTAATGTGTTCTCACTTGCTGGTAATGTCAATGGAAGCTGCATCTTGTGCAGTTTGTTTTGTACTCAGATGAGTTATTTTCATCTCGGTCTTTGGCGGTATGAAACTTCACATTTTATGGGCAAACCTTCCACTCTGGTGGGTTATGTTCTTCCTGCATTAGTTTTGCTAATTTGTTTTCTATTATTGCTCTGCGCAGGGAAATCTCAGTCAGAGTCTCAGCATGCAAAGGATTTTTAATACATTTTAATAATGGAAAGATAGTATTCTACAACGCAGGCAGAAGCAGCTCTGTAATATTTCTGAGACCCCACAAAGGATAATTTCTGAATACATAACCCACTGTCGAGTTCATGTAGACTGTTAGGCAACAAACCAGTCACCTTCTTGGGTTTTTTGGCTCTCACCTTGTGTGGCACAAGCAGGGCCAGGCCCTTCAGAAGAGATCAGCATCCTTCATCTCTCCAAGTGAAAGGCTGAATGTTTGAATGGACCGAATAGCCAGTTAGACAGCAAGAGTGTTCTGCAGCCTGCCATTTCTCTTGACAATAATTCAGAGGACAGAAGAAAAGCTCTTTGTAAATCTCTCTATTAAGGTGAGGGAGGTGGCCCCTGTATTCAAAGAGGGGATGAGGTTCACAGTGCTGCAGAGGGGAGGGGTTTGACGACAGATGCATGGATGCATGGATGTAGGAACCTGCAGAATGGGATTGGTGCAACTCCTTGAGAAACCTGCATCCTCCAAATCCATGCTTGCCTACATACCGAAGAGCTGCAGGGAGCTTGCCAGGAAGGGAAGTAATTTTAGAGTGTGATTTGGAAAATGATTCAGTTTAAAAATTGCTATTTTTGAAGGGCTACTTTCAGCTGGGATCCAGTCCCCAGCATGTTCCCAGAAGCACTTGCCTTGCTGCAGCAGAGCGTGGTGCAGGGGGGAGGAGAAGTGTCTGGGAGCCGGGAGCCCGGAACCTCGCGCTGCCGCTGAGAAAACAATTCATGGGAATGGGTTCTTCTCCCTTCTCACGTCCTGTCCTGCATTTGGCAGGTGAGTGCTTTAACCTAGCTAGCTTGATGGACACGACAAAGGCAACTCGCCCACCCTCCCTAGGGGTTCACCATCCTCTAGGGAAGGAGCAGGCACTTGTATCTGGAAATGGGGCTGCTGGGCAGACAAAGTTTTGAGACAGGAAAGCCTACTTTATCCTGTTGACATAAAAGCCAAGGACAGCTTGAGGAATTTATCAAGCAAAGTTACGAAATGGCAAATGAACACCTTTTTCATGCCATCTGAAGATGTACTGTATGTATTTTACAGACCCTGCGGCTGCATATCTCACGAATCTCTCCAGGCAGTGGCATCGAAATGAAACCTGCTAAGCTGACACTCCATCAGGCTGAGGCTTTACAGAAGTGCAGGACAGGCAGCATTTGATCACAGTACTGAAGAAAATGTTGGCAACCCCTTTGGCCTGCCAGATTTGCTTTCTAGGGTGAGAAGCTGCAGATAGCGGTCCTGTGCTGACTATACCTCTTAGTTATCAACAAACAGGTTAAAATGTCCCTTCCACTTTGGATTTGTCCTTCTTGTTTCATTCAGGTAGGTGCTGGGTGCTGGTCCTCTGAGGCCATTTACCCTGCTAAGCTTTTCATAGACAGGTTCCACTTGTGACTAAGCAACTTCATACAATTTTGTTTGTTCTGGAGGACAGGTGGAGTCGAAGCATATGGCTGAAGACTGTGCCCCAGTTCCCATGCAGGTATCAGGGCTGCTCGCTGGTGATGGTTTTTGGAAGCATTAGCGTTTATCGCAATGGTGCCTGACCCAAGGCTCCTGGGAGCGACTGGCTGGTGGGTTTCCCCAGCAGTGGACCAAGCCCAGCTGAGACATGTCTGTGTGCATGTGCATGTATGCGCACATAGATACAAAACAAGGTCATCATTTCCCTTGAATGAAGCTAAAAAGCTGAGCCTCCAGTTGGTTGATCGTCAATGTATCCATCCAACGTATGGTAGTGTTGTGTTAAGTGACCAACTTTACACAAGGTCTCATTTTCATTCCCGCCTCTCGCTTTTCTCAAACATTGCTAAGAAGTGGAAGCATGGATCATTTTCCGAGTTGCTTGCTGCTCCTCTTCACCTTCTGACATGCCGCAGATGAGCAGCCCAGCATCCAGCGGTGTGGGAAGGCTCTGAGATCTAGCAAGCAGGTCCCCAAGGCAGCAAATGGAGGCCAGCCCCTCCCCGGCTCACCTGGCGTCTAGCAGAGAGAGCGCTGACTCGCCCACTGCGTTCGCCAAGCCTCACGCAGGGGCTGCCCGTTGAGACCATGGTTCACTCTGAAAGAGCGGAAGAAATGATGGGAAAAGGGGGCATATTGTTGTGCTGCTTAGTTACTATTTCTTTTCTTTTTGAGTATTTGTGTGTGAATAAACATTGTAGTAGATTCTATATCTGGGAGGGTGAGGAATGTATAAGGAAAGCAATATATCATCTTTTGAACAAACGCTTGTCGTGATTTAACCTGCCAGGCAGGTAAACACCACACAGCCTTTCGCTCATTCCCCCGCAGTGGGATGGGGGAGATAATTGGGAAAAAAAAAGGAAGTAAGATTCATGGGTTGAGATAAAGACAGCTTAATAGGACAGAAAAAGAAGGGAAAATAATAATGATAATAATAATAATAATGATAAAAGAATATACAAAATAAATTATGCACAATGCAATTGCTCACCACCCTCAGTCAGTGCCTGAGCAGCGGCCCTCCGACCAGCTTTCCCGTAGTTTATATATTGAGCATGACATTATATGGTATGGAATATCCCATTGGCCAGTTTGGGTCAGCTGTCCTGGCCATGCCCCCTCCCAGCTTCTTGTGCACCTCCAGCCTTCTCAGTCAGTAGAGCGTGAGAAGCTGAAAAGTCCTAGACTTAGTGTAAGGACAGCTTAGCAACAACTAAAACATCAGTGTGTTATCAACATTATTCTCATACTAAATCCAAAACACAGCACTATACCAGCTACTTGCAGGAAAATTAACTCTATCCCAGCCAAAACGAGGACAATGCTAACCCTCTGCTAGTAAGCAGAATGTAAAGAAAGAACGTGATGGTGAGGAGAGCTCCCTTTTATAGCTGTTCATTCCTGCTTCAAATGTGGTGAGGAAACGGGGGAATGTATCAAGCTTTTTAAAAAAAGCAGTTTGCTGTGTAGAGGGTTTGAAAGGACTTTTCTTTCCAGATTAAAATTTTCCATTATTTATAGCCACATAAAAGATGCTTTATGTGTAATACCAATACATTCTTTGTGCATGTAATGAAAGAAAGATAACTGCTAAGTTCTCTTTAGCCTTAGCCTGGAAATGAACTTCAGCCTCTCTAGTTTTCCTATTCTTAGAGTTGGCCACTGCCCGTATTCACCTGGGCACTAGTAGGTAACTGAATGAAGCTCTTTGGCAGCATTTTGCAGACATTTTACAAATGAGCAGTCAAAGCAGTGGAAAGGGAAAGCGATTAAACTTCTTACAGTGGATTTAATCCATTGTAGGTGTACTGTGACCAATGCTGTCACTTCGGTTTTAGAGCACTGGGCTATGATTTAGCCTATACAAGCACTTATCTGGTGAAAATGCATCAGTGGAAACAGAAAAAATAAAAACACACATTGAAGAATATACAGTATTGAAACCCAGCCACATGGTGTGCTTTAGGTAAGAAAGACCTAAGGTAAGGAATGAGGTGAACAGAAAAGAATAGCAGGGTGAAAGATGCCTAAAGCTGGACACTTCAGAAGTGGAATAAATAATGGTAAGTCTGAGGGCCCGCTGTGCCTGAGAGATCACCTCTCTAGCTCTGCATCTCTGAGAAGCACAGGAGAGAGGGATGGAGAATAGAAAGGAGCACAGGCTTTCTTAAAAAGGTTTCTGAAAGCTCCATCAATCTTCTTATCCTCTCGAAAGATTTTCTCCTAGCTGTACAGTCTCCATGCTAGCTCTTCAGGTTGGTTAGCTTCCAGTCAAATGAGATAGTCAACATGGTCTAGGCAGAGGTTGGAAAGTTTTCACGCATTGCTTGCCACACTGTATTTTCCTTTTCTAAATCAGAGATTCAGTGGGCTAGTAGACAACATTTTGGAGATACGAGATCTGTCCCTCAGAAAGCAAGCTGCCGCGGAGCAGCTGAGTATCGTGCCTCCCCGGCAGGCAGTCCCTTGGACTCTCAGTTGTATCTCAAGACGCAAGCGTTGTCACTTTGCTGTGCCTCTGCATCAGGCTCAGCCCACGTGCGACCCGCTGCCATCGTGCTGTCAGCTACAGATTCCTGGTCTAACAGGCAGGTCGTCTGATTCAGGCTTAGAAAACGTGGGTTTTCTCACTAGCTCTGTGCTGATATATTACATCACCTTGATCCAATAATTTCTCTTCTATTTGCCTTACTTACCCTTCTGACCTTGGTCCTGTTTCTCTCCTTAGGTTAAGAAATATTCCAGAATAGAGTTTCTTTTCTTTTAATGCATTATCATAGCTCCACTGGAGATGCAATGAAATCATGGCTGGGATTATGGCAAGCTTGCCACCATCCACGAAGGACATAAAGAGCTTCCTGCTGGTGTGAGAACCATTGTACTGGGGAGACCTTGTCATGGTGGTAATGATATAAAGATATAAAACTCTGCTATGAGAGAGATGTGTGCTCTAGCAAGCAGGCTTCATTTCTGTCCAAATGCCAGCATGGCATATTATTTTCTAATGAAATGAAATATATTCATGCCCTCTGAAGTAGACTGTGTTGATTTAATTTGTGTTTTATGATCAAGATTCTAAATTTCATATCTTTTATGTTTTATAAGTAGTGAGCAGGGATTTAGCTGCATGAGACCCATTAGTATCAATACAGCTAACTCCCCATGTCCTTCTTTAAAGACTATTTTATACATAACAACATGGAATTTCACCTCTCCATATTTCTCTCGATCTCTGCAGGAAAAAATGGTGATAGCTAATCTGAAGGCAAGCACACATTTTTAGTTCTTTGAATTTTTCCTGCTGACAAACAACAGGCAGCGTATAACACGGAAATCAAATAGCTGCTTTTTTGTGGGCTGGGTTAGGGAAAGTAACAGAACAGTCTCAGGCAAGAGATCACGGATTATTATTTATTTTATGTAATTTCAGTGTGCTGCCTTCTGAATTTTTTGCTTTGGAGAATTGGTATGCACTAAGTTAGGAAGATACTTCTCCAGTGTGAAATATTACTAGAAAAGGAACGTTCGCTTTTCTAGATGAAATTTTCTGGGTTTGCTTCCTTCGTCACATATGAATAAAAATGATCCAATGACTGTTGAGAATGAGAATAGGGAAAAAAAGACATGCTTTCCAAGCAAAAAATGTGAACTTTATTCTTTCATTGTCTTTACAAACCATGTATTTTGACTTTCATCTCAACCATTAAATTTGTCTCTCTGCCTTCCACTACTAAAAGACAAAATTCACATCTTAAACACTTGTTCTTCATCTTGTCACTATCCAGGAGAATGGAACAATCTGAGGACGATCCTGGATGATTTTGAGTATTTTCCAGCAGAAGGAAAGACCTGTCAACATCACCTGAGGACTGTCGGTGGGTCTTGGACACAACAAGATGTGCTATTTGGGCTCAGCTTGGCGAGAACTGTTGCCAGAACAGGGTCTGTGCTGTGGCATGAACCAGCTGGCTGAGCCTGCAGCACGCTATGCACTTTGTAGGACGTATCTGTGGGATCTCACCTGTATTGTGCTTACCCTCAAGTAAGAAAATGTTACATTTGTCAAAGTTTAGCCTTCCTAAAATTTGGCTTTCCTGATTCAACCCATGAATCAGATAAACAAAATGCAACTTATTCTGATGGTATTTCACAAGGGTTGGACTCATGATGGCCCAGTCACAATTTTCCCTGGGTTTGGGTTATGAAACATTCTTTTTGCTCTGAATTGAAATGAGTGAATATGTCCCATTTGGCAAGCATAGAGCTTCTATGCATTTCTTCATGAAGAAGATGGAGCACTACACTAGTCATTGATACTGTGTGTATTAATCCCATGAAGCAAATCCTCCCACCTATGATAAAGTGCTGAAGTTTAAGGGGGCCAATGCAATACAACGGAACAGAAACCGTCACCTTAACTGCAGTTTGTGGAAACTTGTGTCATGACCTTCAGTCTAACAACAAAACAAATCTATAAATAGAGAGGTAATTGGCTGGAAGTGACCGAGGAGACAAGTGTCTGTATTTTATCGATTGAGTATCGAATAATTACGAGCTACCAGTGTGGATGCCCAGGTCTCACACACACACTGGAGGTGTGTGGCTGATAGCAATGTATCTCAGGAGTTCATTATTTGACAGCTATGGGAGTTATGAATCCCAGGGACTGCCTGACCTTAGGATCCTACTTCTAGGCTACATCATATTTAAGTAGGTGAGACTGGATTCCTTAGCACTGGAGTCTATACGTGGATCAGAGGGATGAAGATCAGGGAAAGAAAAGGTGTGTTTAAGCTAAAGGGTAGTGTTGGCCCAAGAGCAAATGAGTGTATATTGCCTATGAATACACTGAAAATGAATATTTGAAAAGTTTCCTAGCTATTAAAGTAATCAACTCTCAATTTCTTCCAGTAGAAGAATGAGAGCAAAAAGCTGGACTGTCTGTAAGATGGAGTCCAAAGTGTTTATATAAAAGTGATGTCTGCAATAGCAGAAAATGGAATTTAATGACTAAAGTGCTCCTAAACATCAGATTTTTAAAGTGGATAACATACAGGCCTCAGTCATATATGGTATTTCTTTCTGATCACTGTCCCATTTCTACACTCTTTTTACTGCCGTAAATGTTGACTTTTGGAAGTCAAATAACTATTGTAGGCTGGCTGGGGAATGCATTTAGGAAGAAAGGTGTAGCATGATTTTGCTAGAAGATCCTTATCAGTGGAAACAAAAAGAAAAAAAGAAATACGTCTGTTATATTTTACCAACATGAAGGCTCTTCAAGGTCTCCGTCATTCAGAATCCAGCAGGAATTTTCCAACAGAGGAGGAGAAAGAGAAATGTTTAGTCAAAGACAGATTGCAAACATCAAGCTGCCTGTTCTTTAATTGATCTTTTACACTGGGAACATTCAAGAGATCTATATACGTGGTTAGGCTGTTATTTGGAAAGCCAGTAAAACATGTTCTGCTGAGAACCGCTTCACATTAAGCCTGCAACCCGGGGATCTTTTACAACACAGCGATTGTCTTGCATGTTCATTTCAAGGCAGACACTGCTCTGTATGTTTAAAGCAATGATTTGTCTTTCAGACCCACTGTTTTTTTTTCTGCTGGATTAAGAAGCATAAGAAATAACACAAAGGAGAAAAAATTGATATTAAGTAGGTTTTTGTTGAAAGCAACACAGCGCCTTCCAGAACAAGAAAGGCAAAAACCCAGGGGAGACCCCAGTCAAAGCCGTAATTCTAAATATCAGTCCTAAATTTTTGCAGGCTTGATTCTGCTCCTCCTTGCATCAGTGGTATGCTACATGGCTGCGCTAACATCCTAATTTCACCAGAATACATTCAATTAGAGTCATGACCCAGCTTTCTACAACATGACAGGCCTCCACACTTGGAAGTCTGGAAGGCAAGTGCAACTGTTCTCGAGTAGGGAAGCTGCCGAATTCAGTCCATGGGGCTGCACCTAGTTCACGGAAACGCGATGGGAAAGTCCAGAAATGGGGGAATGATGGTCACACGCAATAGCTGTTCACTGAACAAACATACTGTCATTTTTAGGAGAGACACTTTTATACTTAGTCATACGGACCTTTAGTTTCTTATTGCTGCAGATTGAATTCTTCTTTTGTGCCCTTTTCCCAGTGTCTTCAATCTGTATCTTCCCGATAAGAAGATGACTAGTAATTAGAAGATTAAGTTCTGCTATGAAGAAGTTTGAGTCTTCATCAGTTACACTTTGAATTGATGCTGCTAGGAGATACAGACACAGAAAACAGATTTAATATTTACTGCTATGCTTCCTATCCAGTAACATGAAACTATGTCCGTATCTCCTAGTTCCTATCTAGTACTCGTGTACAAACCTGTCTTCTATGTAGCAGCAAAGCTTTGCTAGAAAAGCAAAGAGGATGAACAACCCTGTGGTGTCTCAGTCCTCCCTCCAGCACTTGCAGTACCACGCTGCATTCAGCCTGTTCCAACACTTCTGTGAGGCTTGAATCCTCTGCAATAAAGCACCTTTCACAATCATTTCCTGACAGAGATGGGATATTTTCTCTGATATTAAATTCCCTGGTACTAGTGGGTTATGGCCTTCAGCATTATCAATATTATTAAGAACAATACTGTTACATTGGAAACTCAAACCTCGCCTTTTACATTGTTAAAGGGTTTTTCTCTTGGCAGCCCAAAAGGAAGCAAATATCCCTGGATGAAAACATCTCAGACATAAAAGACACCAAGTAATGATTATTTTCCCTTCACCCTCAAAGGAAAACAGATAATTAGAAAGGAAAATAAAGACAGTGGTGGAAGAAAAGGAGATATATATGGTGCCATAGGTCCTTCTTAAGAAATTCTACCTGCTTGCATCTGCATGGTGCACTAGCAGTTCAGCTATTTCTCAAAGGCAAATGGCTTGCTTTCACAGCAGGTTTTGATGCATCTTTTGGGGGATCTGGGGCTAAGGATTGTCCAGCTGTGATTTGTATTTCTGCTTCCCAATACATTTCTGCCTGTTTCCACACATGCAATGAAAACTCCTGTACTCTTTTCTCCTTTCGAGCACAGCTGGCTAAAGGCAAGGATCCCCCGGGAATTCCAAAGCAAAATCTTGTTGCTGTTTTATGATGACAGTTAACTTTGAATTAAAAAAAAAAAGAATATTTTAATTTAACTCAAAATGGAACTGACTTTTTGGACTAAGATTTGAGAGTTGAATAATCAGAACTTTGATATCTTCCTCTATGTGTTTATGAAGCGATGTTGTGGCTAATGATGCAGTGCTTTCTCAGTCCTGCTGAATGTAGGAATAAATCTATTTTAATTCCTAGTCAAAAAGTTTGAAAAGCTGCTCTTGCTATTGGCATTGTGTATTTGCAACAGTAGAAATCTGCCGAATTTCAGGCTTCATCCTGAAAATACCGAGAACTCAGTCCCTTATCCAGCAAAGCCCTTCATCATGGGGGCGTTCATTTTGAAATACGTGAACAATTCCTAGTGACATCTGCAGAGTAGGTCATCTTCAACAAGTTAAGCACACACATCCTTCTGGACCAGAGGGATTTGTTTCTATGTCGTTCAGAGTACACCATTTTAAAAAAGTGTCTGTCAATAGAGGGTAGCTGCGGAGTTGACTGTGGTGCTTTGTATAGGGAAGCGGGGCTGGAGCGGGGGGAACACCGCCAGCAGGCAAAGGCGTTTGGGAGGGACACGAGGCTTGTATTCATTCCTTAAAATTTCTGTTCTGCTTCATCCCAGATTTGGTTTCATAACATCAGGGTCCCACAGGCTTTGGGGGTTTCTACGTGGTTTCAGAGAGAGGTGGGTCCACTGCAGACCCCTGCCTGGTGGGTGAAATGCTGTGGAGGTGGAGGATGAAATGGCACAGCATTGCTCAGCCCTCAGAGGTGAAAATGGGTGCTGGTGAAGGAGGCTCTTGTGCTACAGACTAAAACCTGGCCCAGACATCCCTCCACTGCACTGAGTGCTTTTAATCTGATGGAACCTTCTTTATTCAAATGGCATCACTCTTGACTGACATCAGGAGTGAAAATCGATCCTCTTGAACAGAAATGTTTCGGTCCTTAATTATAACCAGATTTTAGTAACTTCCCCTCTCTACTGCTTCGGCCATGCAATGTTTTCTTTCATTTCTATGCCTGTTTGGGAAGAAAGCCTGGTAGATCATCATCTGTAGGCATCAGTTCTTCCGTAGAAAGGGAGAGTTTATGAGGGCAGGTGCACAGGAGATAAATGGACAGTATGTCCTTGTGTTGACAGGAACTTGTTACGGGCACGGAAAAAGTTTCGTTTCAATATCACTATAAGACATGAAGCCAATGGCTTTGTGGATAGTGACGCACATACCGAACACACTCATCTGATCCTTACTAACGTGAAGAGGACTCTGACTCAGATGGGTTGAAGGCAGGTCAAGCTGAAACCTTGCTTGCAGCAAACAAAGCAGCGACTGAGAGTGCACAGGTAGGTGCATAGCTTAGTGAATGTGGTGGCGTGCACAAGATGTCCTCTGGCTGTAGGAATACAATAAGGGACTGTGGGGTGGAAACCAGCGTGAGCAGCTGAAAGCCTTAATGTTCAGGAGCTCAGAATGCGGCTTACCAGGAATGTTCCGTAATAATGTAAAATACGGTGGGATTTTTGTTTTGTTTTGTTTTGTTTTATAAGAGTTTACTGCTACTTTTAGTGGCCTTCCAGAGATGAGCTTTCAGCTAACATGGAGTGCATTTACAGTGCTGGCAGCGTGAAGTGCTCTCCGATGGAGCAGACTTTCTGCAGTTTCAGTTTCTGCATTTGTTTTGGTTTAAACAAATGGGAAGGCAATAGTTAATGATTAAACTTAACAGGTAACGCTGTTAACAGCTACGGAACACATTAAAAATGGTTTTCTGTGTGCAGCACCTTTTATGCCTCTGAGCATTCTGCTTGTGTACAGAAACAATGGACATTTTGCTCCCAGCTACAGGCAGTAACACAGGAGTCCTGTGTTTGTCCAAATTCTTGCTTTGAAGTCTTACTTCTGTTCTTTCTCTGCTTTGCTTGTTCCAACCCAGAGTCATTCAGACTGAAAAGGTATCCTAAACCTGTGAGCATGGAAAGCGTGAAAGCCACAGGTCAAGGTCTGTCAGTTAAATAAACTAGTGTAATAAACTAAATAATGCCAGGGGAAAATTAGCCACAAAACCTTACCCAGAATTTTGTGCTGCTTTTGCCATTCAGAAAGTTGGTCACATCAACCCCTGACATCTGAAATACCACCTTTGGCTCAAATATTTTTAATGCAGGGGTTTCGCTTCTGCATGCTGTGAGGTACTTGTGAACTGTCAGAACAGGCAAAAAACTGCAAAATGCTCCTTCAAATGAAGTCAAAGCGAATGTTTTGAAAGATACATTGCAAAAGGTTATTCTTCTAAGACATCGGGTACCCTCTCATAAGGAGTTGAGCATCCTTGCACTCATTATCATTAGGACAGGAAGAGCTTGATGGGATGTAGGACCAGGCATGGGACCGGTTGTGGAGTTTGCAATTTCCTTCCCTTTCCGACTTCTGGCATGAACCAGAAAAGTGAGCCTTTGTTTTAAAAATAATCATAGTGACCATCTGAATCATTGTCATGGACACTGAGGCTGATTATTTTCTCTCCTGAACCTTGCCTTCACAACTTCTTTCCAAATCTATGGAAAATATTATTACTGCCGTTTGTTCAGGGAAAGGATTGCTCCCAATAGAGAAGAACAGGGTAATCGTTTCATTGAGTTCTATTGTTCTTTGCCACTACCTGGCAATCTCAGCTTCTGAATTTTCAGTTTGTAATTAAATGCAAACTAGAGTGTCATGGTTAAGGAATCATACCCCATAATACATCTTTAAATTGAGGTTTTAATGCGTATAAATTGCAGCAGTTTTAATCAGTGCACTATATATTTTTATTACTATGAATGAGCTCTAGAGACATTATTTATGAGGAATCAAGTGAGATTTTAAAGGGCCTCTTTTCACTTAATTAACTAAAAGCAACTCCACCAAAATCAGTGAAATGGTGTGACAGTAAGCAGGATCAGAGCTTTCTCCTCCATCTTTACTGAGCACGTCTGACTTCCTGGACATCATTTAGATAATCTGGTAGTTCAGAAGACTTTAAGAAGACTGCTGAGTGTCTGCCTGTTGCACCAAGTCCTAAAGTATGGTCAGGTTTTTATGCTTAACAGAAAACCTAAGTCTCTGTGAACACAACATGGAATTTTGCATCACTATTATTTTTTCGGAAAGAATAACAGAAATTCTTATCTGCCTTGTAGATATCTGGTCATCTAAGAATCCCCCCCTAGTTTGGGGAATATTTTAAGGACAGAAGACTTGTGCTGACCTTTCAGAAGCAGAATAAGCGTGTTCGTAATGAATAATGCCTACTTCAGAGGAAAGAATTTCTTGATAAACATTGATAGTGGAACTAAGCAACTAGATTGGCTTCAGTTGAGTTGTAAACTGACCTGCTTGTACAAAACATGGGAAATAAAACAATGGGAATTTCTTTCCACTTAGTTACAGAGGGGGCCAAGAAAATTGTCATTACTGAGTGAAAACTGCCTTTTGTGCAGTGTAAAGAGAAGTAAGCCCCTATGTAACAAGACGACCATTAAAATGTCATGAAATACAAAGAAAAAACCTGTGTCAGCAATTCTGCAAAAATGCTTTGAGCAACTGCAGAATTTTGCTAGCAGAATGAACTGGAAAACACTTTTCCTAGTGATCAATAAGCATTATAAAAGTCATACGATTTTCTTTCATCCCAAAAGACCGTAAGTTCAGAATCTCAGTCGAAACTTTTTTCTGAATTAGAGCGGTACTCATGGCCCTGAGGAAGACTGATATTCAAACACAATTTGGACAGCTTTGTGAAAGAAGATATACCTCCTGCTATAGGAACCCAGGTCCTAAAAAAGTCAACATGCAGCTGGCAGAAAAGGCAAGCAAAATTTGATGTTTAATATAACAATGAAATCTTAAAGTTGTCTTGATGAAAGCTCTGTTCTATCTGACTCTTCTAATTAATGGAGACATTTTCTCTTACAACCAGAGGGGACAGTCTGACCATCAGGTCCGAGTAGAATTTAATCCCATTATTTTTCTGAGGAGCCCAAGATATTGTGTCTAACTCAAGCATGTCTTTAGGAAAGACATTTAGTCCCGATTTCAATAGTTCAGTAAATTGCAGTGATTAATCACATTTGAAGTTTAAAAATGTGCATCTAGTTTCTAATTTGGATTTGCCTGGTTCTAGTTTCCAGACGTTAGTTCTTGTTTAATATTTTTACTATTTGTTCTTTGTGAAAGCCTAATGTGCTGGTTTTTGCTGGGATAGACTTAATTTTCTTCATAGTAGCTAGTACGGGGCTATGTTTTGGATTTGTGCTGGAACAGTGTTGATAACACAGGGATGTTTTCATTACTGCTGAGCAGTGCTTACACAGCACCAAGGCCTTTTCTGCTCCTCACCCCACCCCACCAGCGAGCAGGCTGGGGGTGCACAAGAAGTTGGGAAGAGACACAGCTGGGACAGCTGACCCCAACTGACCAAAGGGATATTCCATACCATATGACGTCATGCTCAGCATATAAAGCTGGGGGAAGAACAAGGAAGGGACGGACGTTTGGAGTGATGGTGTTGTGTCTTCCCAAGTAACTGTTATGTGTGATGGAGCCCTGCTTTCCTGGAGATGGCTGAACACCTGCCTGCCGGTGGGAAGGAGTGAATGAATTCCTTGTTCTGTTTTGCTTGCGTGCATGGCTTTTGCTTTACCTATTAAACTGTCTTTATCTCAACCCACGAGTTTTCTCACTTTTACCCTTCTGATTCTCTTCCTCATCCTACCAGGGTGGAGTGAGCGAGCGGCTGTGTGGTGCTTAGTTGCCGGCTGGGGTTAAACCACGACAGTTTATAATCCAGACACTTCTTGTTTTTTAATTTTTGAATGTGACAGCATATCCACCCTGATATTTAGAGTAGTCCTCAGGCTGCTTGAGCTAAATCTCACACTGGAGTCCTCCATACTGTGACCTTATATTTGTAGAGTTCAATCTTGACATGTGCCTAAGAAATAAAGAGAGGAAAAGGTGTGTGTTGGGAGAGATGTAAGAAGCACAAAACCCTTGGTGCTGGCTGATGCCCTGTGCTGAATGCTCGCCAGGCTGACTGCAGTACGGCTGGGGCACAGATGTGGCTTCACCTCAAACTGGAGCAGAGCGTTCAGAAGGAAACAGAGGTGCTGCCAGGGATTATAAGGGAGGAATGGAAAATCTTTAGAAAATCCTCTGGGCAATCCTGTTTTCCTAATGCAAAATCATTCCTGTGTTTTTCCCCCTGCCTCCTCTTCAAGAAAGGGAGTGAAAGATGAATTTCAGTATTACAGCATCCGTTTTGCCAGTGATGTGCATCCTGGTTAAAAACCAGCAGCAGGTACAATAATACATTCTGGCTCTGTCAAATAAGAGAAGTAAAAAAAAAAAAGATATAAATCACATTTCAACTACAGATAAGGCACATTTTATAAACAAGGAAATAGTGGAGAAGAAGAGAAACTGTGCCTTGCTGTCCAGTATATAAATTGCTACATGTAAGATACTCAAACTGCAAGAAGGAGTAAAAGATGCTGAAAAATGAGGGAGAAAGCCAAGAGACAACCTAAGGACAGAGACTAGCAAACTGGTCTCAGCTTACATGGTGACCTGCAGCCATTCAGAAATGAAAAGGAAAATTGTTGTTAAAGAAACAGCATCTGTTGGGAGATGCAGTGGTGGTTGCAGAGCTCCCCTTGCAGCGGTTTCCCGGAGGGGTTGGTGGGTTGCCCTCTTCTTATTCCACATATGATGATGGTCACAGACCTGCAGAAACTTTGTATACTTGGAATCTCTGTCTCTCTGTCAAGTTTTGGCAAGAGGGGGGAGCTCTGCGTGGCTGCCATTCAAGCGGAGTGCCTAATTGCAGCTCCAAGTGGGTTGCATGAATCCCTGGAGAAGAAGGGACCTTCAGACTGAATGCATGTTGGTTATTAGCATTTATTGGATGCTAATAACCTAACTAAATGTATCGGGTTTTCACGAGGTTAGCAGCAGACGCCTTTTCTCACCAATGCCCTGTTCCATATTTATCTTGCAGAACATTGGGGTAGGGGAAAGCAGAGCTGATCGCAGGAAAAGTCTCTGAAATTTTAAAATGGAAACAAAGTGGTTTTCCCAGTCTCTTATTCTTGGAAAAACCTGAAGCGGTGTGAAATGGAGGAGTGTAAGGCTGTTCTTGCTGGTTTCCCTAGGTGTTCAGTGTGATGGGCTTTGTGAACCCCGCCTTAGACCCAGCTCTCTGCCTACAATGCAAAACCGAGGTGGCATTGTGTTGAGTGCAGCAGCACAGAGGCAGCTCTGGGGTGCCCGTCTCCAAGCTGGTGCTGGGAACTCAGCTCCATGTAGCTGTTCCCCCCAGGCACGTTGTTTTGGATCAAAGTGGCTACGTGTCCTCTGGGCCTCAGCCCATACCACTTTGTGGTACTGCACGGTGCAGGGTGGATGTGGTAGGTTGGGTTGGGGCTTGGGGGGACACCTCTGCAGCGCAGTCCGTGGTGGGGAGGCATGTCCCTTGTCCCCAGCTCTGAGGAGCTGCTAGTAGGAGCTACTCCTGCTTCCTTGTTGGACATAATGTGTTCACGGAGCGGTGGCTGGCTTTTCGTGCTTCAGGGAAATGTCTCAAGCAGTGGGACAGAACAGAAATTTGTTGATAGCGCCTTCTCAGTCCTGCAGCTTTTTGTCAAGGTTAAAAAATCATTCGGAAATTAAACTTGGAATCAATTTATTTCAGCCCCTCCTACTTTCTCCTCTCCTCCTCTTCTTCCTTCTGTCCCATCTTCTCTGCAGAAAAAAAAAATCACCACGCACCTAAAGGGGGACAGTCCTGCAGAAGGAGCTGGGAATTAATCTTGTTGTTGAAATGAAGAATGGAAAAGTTCTTCAAAACTTTGCAATCTATTTATAAAATGCAAGATTTATGATTGATTTGGTTTCCCTTTGTTATTAATCTTTGCCATCTTCAGACAGAAGAAATGTAGAATCAGTCCCCCACCCCAGATTCATTAAGGGCAATAAAGTTTTCCTTTCTCTACCTGCTTTTTCTGAGCATTGTGGGATCGTGTATTACTGATGTTTCTCTGCAACATATAAAAATAGGAACGTACTTAAAAACCAAAATAGACCCTTAAGAGGAATATCAGCTCTCACTAGATTTGTGATAAAACTGTATGATTTAGCTAGGTACAGCGTAAGAAAAAGGAAACACATGTAACTTTATTTAATGGATGTGTCCTTCAAGAGTAAGGAGCTATGAACACGCTCACAGGCTGGCATGCACCTGCGTCTAATGGACATAGCGGGACATAGGGTCTCATAGCACTGCAATGGCACTTGTGTAACGCCAGAATTTGTTGGAGTACTCCTTACCCTTCACCCCAAAGTTACTGACTGCACGCCTCTCCCAACCTCTCTCCACAAATGACAGATAGATGAACAGAAAGAGGGAAAGATGACACAGTAGGAAAAAGCAGCTTGGCTGCCATTAGTTGATGGCGAAAACCTATGCACATGATTTCCTCCAGCACAAATCAAGATGAAAAATCTTGTTTCTGCTCAACAAGCCTATGGCTAAGACATGGAGAGCTAGGATTAAAATGTGCTGGGAGAGCCAGGTGTATGTTTTGGAGCCCAAGACAGGGGAATTGCACGTCAGCTATTGTACTGACGGGGAAAAAGCTTCCCAGGCTCCCAACAGCATGCCTGGATTGTAGATGGCTGGGTATGAATTTCTTCCTCTCTTTGAGCATCAGCTGAAAAAAACAATTTATATGGCTTTATTAAATGGGCCTGATTGTGAAAGTGGGTGCTATATATTTGTATATTACAAATAATATTAATGTAGATGCGCTACAGTAAATTTCTAATGCATTTTCCTTTCATTCTCTTGTATTCTTTTTCAGGTGGGGTGAGAATCTCAGGTATTTCTATTTATTGGACAGTGCTGATGAATCACATTTAGAGGGGATGAAGGATCATTAGGTCTTTCAGGTGGTTTGCCCTTCAGGGCAGTGTTGTCTCTTGCAACCATGATGGGTATGATGGGCCACCAAGCTCTTGCCAAGGACCTGAGGAGGGCTGAACCCGTGGTTGCCTTGGAAGTCGCACAGAGTTAATAAAAGGCTCAGCGCTGTCAGGAGTCTGTGTGAAAGTTATTATTTGAATTTGTTGTAGTGACAGACTGCCTCTCCAGCTGGAGAGGAAATAAAAGTTTAAAAAATTAATTTAAGACATTAAAAATGTACTGTTTAGTGCAACTGAAGCCATGCTTTCACAGACAGTAGGGGTCAGCTGTAGCCTTCCATCCACAGTCCCAGGGCTGTGACCGTCTGCAGCTCTGCTCCCAATGGATACCTTAATCCATCTGCAAATGGATGCTAGGGCTTGAAATTGCTCTGTATCTGCTCATTTCAATATATTAGAAACTGAGTAAGGCCTCAGACTTGGGTATTTCAATGTCAAGAAATCTTCCCAATAGCCAAAGATTTCCTTTCTAAATTTGATCCACTTGTCTCTATTTTTTTACCTTCTTTCCCACCCAAAGCTACCCTGAATAATTCTGCATTTTTTAAATTTACACCTTAGACAATTTAGAATTATTTATAAGTAGTTATCATGTTCCCTCTTATACTGCTATTAACCTGCCAAACTGATGTGTGTACAGTCTTGTGTGAACAATTTGTGGGCAGGATTGCTTCTCCCCTATAAGTGAAGCTGGTTTTGATACAGCTTTCTGTAATTTCTCTCTCTATTTCAATGAATTTAGGACACCCCCACCTCCCCAAGAGATTTCAGTTTTTACTTGTTTTTTGGAATTTTCTTGCTGATCTTTAGCTCATTAGTAGAGATTATAGGAACTGGGTCATATAAACCTTTTAATCCCACTGTTACAAAGCTGCGTGCTGTAGGTAACCAATACTAGCTACATATCAGCGTCAAGGTGAAAGTAATAAATCTTGCTTGTCCTTGGGACACTTCGCCAAGTGACTCATTAAAAGAGATCTTCATGGAAATTGTTCTTTCTTCAACTGGCCCATAAAAACAGAGGCATATTCCCCTTTTCTTAGTTACTCCAGTACCTTTAATAGAAGAAAACTGTCAGTCCGCTGGAAAGACTTGAATATCCTGTTTTTAAACTTCTAGCACTTCTCTTCACTCCTGGCCGCTGTACTCTGCAGGTATTCAGTTCTGCTGAACACCTGGGCTGCAGAAGAAGACCGAGAATTAATTTGATTTTTTCTCAATGCGATTAGGCTGCAGGTCTCTGTCTGTGGACAGCATTTCTGGAGAAGGCATGTCCTGCCCCAGGAGCAAAAGCTGGAGCAAGAAGCAAGGCTGCCAGCAAAAGTTGCTTTGTGAAGACAGACGCATGGCTGATTGGCAGTGTTGGGGGGGACAAGGGGATATTTTGGGAGAAAAGACGATAAGGAAATGGAGAAGAGACATTAACTGCAAAATTAGGATGGGAATAAGGGAGATAAGATACTGCTTAAAAAGTTGGGTGATTTTTAAAAGACATTATTTTGCTGTCAAGTGAATTATAGAGGAAAAAGGGAGATTATTCATTAGATGCATCATAGAGACAGGACATAAAGGATTAGAAATGCTGTTTGAGCCATAAAGCTTTCACCAAGCAGGGAAAGAGTAATGATCTTGTTTATATTGTGCTGTCTTCAGGCTGACAAAGTTCTAATTTTGTTCCAAAAATAAAGTTATGAGCCAAACCTAAAGGGCTCTTAAATTGTGTGTGTTTGCTTCTGTGATAGTGTTGACTGCGCATAAGACAGGTTGATAACTATCTGTCAGAGATGTAGAAAAATCTTATGCCTTATGGGAGCCCAAACAGTCCTGAAAACAAAAGCAGGTAAAATTTCTTCCTATTGATTATCCTTCTGGCTGTGTTTATTTGCTACTGCAGCATCCTCCGCTAGTGTAGGACGAATACCCAGTGACTTGCAAGAAATGTCAGTCTGACCATAGCTTCTAATGGGGAGGGCTACGTTTGCTCTGTCCGAACTGGGTCTGTGTCCTTCAGCTCAGAGTCGTGAAATGCCATTCCGAAAAGTCTCATCTGCCTCTCACCCCCACTCTTCTGAGTCACACGTGTACCAAATCATCCAGCATCTATCAGCTGCGCTTTGGGGGAACGTGCTGCTGCCACCTCTTGTGGCTGCAGCTATTCCGGCGTCACTGATCCCATCCAGCCGAAAGCACCCAGCTTGCCTTTCACACAAACTGACAAATCCAGGAAAAACAGATGAAGGACCCATATCAAGCTGGAGTATTGATCTGACAGAGGAATACCAGGCACTTCAATTCTATTACTGCATATTTCTTGTGACTTGGACAGCCCCTTGACTGGCTGTGGGGGCAGCTTTAAAAATAATTTCCAGTGCATTTTAGTTACCAGAGTACCAAGTACTGCTTTTTTACAACACTCAGAACAAGGAATGTAATAAATAGGTTCAAATCACTTCTGTAAGCAAAATTCAAAACTCAGAGGAGCGCCCTTAACCCTCAAAGCTCACAGCAACCAAAAGCATTTTATATTCAGAGCTCATAGGAAGGCAATATTACAATGTGGTGCCCTGCACTTTTTTGAGCCATTCACTCTTTTGAATCACTCTCATGTGATTCACACAGGCTGAGTGAAAATGCAGACCTGATCTGCTGGCTAGTCTCTTTTCTTCTTTTTTTTTTTTTCTTCCCCCTTTTCCCATTTTTCTTAATTCTCTCCCTTCAGTTGCGTAACAGTATATTTATCTCAATTTCCAAATTGAAGTTCACAAAGGGAAAGATGTATTAAGTACCCAATCAATGTGTAAGTTTGTGACACATGAATGAAGCACCAAAAAGATAATGAGATATATAAAAAAAAGTTATTCTGATTTATAAGCCTCGGGTAGTCACATTTTCACACATTTGAAGGCTAGAAATGTACTTTAAAAAAAACTTTATGCTTGCTCATTGATCCTTTCATAAAGTTCATGTCTTTCTCTTTTTCATGAGTTCCAGCAGATGATAACCTTAATTAAAGCAGAAAATTTTGTTAGAACTTCCTAAGTATATTACCTTCCTCTTTGGGCTGCACTGTACAATTAAACTAATTTCTTAGACCGTGTTTCTCAAAATTATCTGTTTCTTCCCATAGGATATTCTGATTCTTATCAGGCATTTCTTCCTCACCAGCATTTTTTTTTTTTGAGCCACAGTATTGCATAAAAACAAAATATGAAATAGATATTTCTAAGCTTGAGCCATAAGAAACTTTAGCAGATCCTTTCTCCATCCCAAAAGTTCCTCTTTAGCCCAGTCTATTAACATTTACTCTTTAAGTTGGTCCCCTCTCTAATAACTGGTGACATGCTGAGCCTCCTCTTCTCTACCTTAATTAAATACTTTTTCCTGAAGCTCTTCATCAAACACATAAAGATGAGGTGTTGTGCATCATGTTTCAGAAAAAACCCCAATCTCTTCTCTAGGAAAGAGACCAAGTTTATCTTTAGTAACTTTATTGTATACTTCATCCCTCTTTCCAACCTAGGTTGGTGCTTATTCTTGCATTCCAGCTTTATTCTCAACTTGCATGTTGTTAAAGGCCAGTTAATTAAATGTCTTTCTCAGTCACTTCTTCCCACTATCTTAAATGCGGGTCATGCAGGGAAAGGTCATTAGCTGCGAAAAGGTCTTCAACTGCTCTTTTAAACCAGAATGGAGCCAGCTGTGAAACAAAGCCCAGATAAAATCAAACCAAACCTGGAAGTATTGAGCTGAAAAGCAAGATTGTTTGGCTGTGCTTAACATTTGCCTAACAGAACTACAAAAGTGCTTAATTTAGCCCTGAAAACAAAACTGAAAGCATTGTTGGCAAGGGCTTGAAGAAAGAAAAGACTGTTGATAATAATGATCGTACTTGGCACTTTTTTCCTCCAGAAAATGCTTTACAAACATTAACTAATTAGCCAAAATACAGTGTATTTCACACCCTGTGGATCTCCTCTAGTACAGTTTTTAAGCTTTGCTGCTTCTGTGATAGCCAGCCAAGGAATAACCATCATTAAAGCCCTGTGTTAGATGTACAGTAAAGCTTGCTCTGGTGGAGAAATGGACCTGGTCTAGAGACTAGTCTTAGTGTATGCTAATGTACAGCGCTTTATCGAACAGCAGTTAACACTCCTTAATGGAGATGCATTTGTTCCTGTTTAATTGGGCATTAAATAGGGATAAAACATCATATTCTAAGCTTGCTTTTTTTTTTTCCTTGGCAGATGAAGCAAATGCAACCATTAAAAAGTATGGAGTAGGCCATGAACAGTGTTGCCCTTCTCTGCCTGAGGCAAAGGGCACTTAATGGAATAATAATAATTAAAAAACAGAACAGAAGCGAGAACACCTTGGAACATCCTGATTTGTAAAACTGCTTATAATAAAAGGAGCTAAGTAGCTTTATGGGTGGGGATGCGCTTTTGCAAAATGAAAACCTTGGGTCGTCCTTGAGTGGAAGGGCTGGGGAGGAGAAGGTGAGGTGCTGGCAACGAGCCCCCGGGCCAGGGCAGTTCACACCATCCTGGCCAGTGAGGCTGCATAGGTTGTAGGTTGAAGGTGATAATATTGTGTACTTTGCTTGTGTTTTTTGTATAAAAATCTCCTTGAGGGCTGTCCCTTACTGCATATCCATGGTGGGGTCTAGAGGACCCATCTAAGGTCTAACCACTGTTACAAATGACAACAAGAGGAGTAGGAGGGGTGTTACTGTCTCTGCAGCCTTCACTCTTTTGTTACTGTCTCTGCAGTGGTGAGATTGGCCTACAGAACAGTTATGTACAATTCCAGTTATTAATAGTGAATACTAATAATTAAATAACCATTACCTTTGCCTACAGTGGACCTGGCGTGCATCGCTAAAAGCAGAGCAAGTCTCAGTTTTAGTTTTCATCTCCACCTCTCGTACTCACTGTGCAGCACAGCAGCTGTTTAACATGAAAAACAGAGGCCATTCCTTCTTTATGATGGATAAAACATGAGGCCTCACAGGATTCAAAATACTTGGTAGCACACAGACTATCCTCATCACGCTCTCATGCATCAGGGATGACTATGTTTTTCCACTCATCATGTTTCAGACTATCTTGCAATCTCCAGCTTTGCTCTCTTTGCCATTCCCAGAGATTTGAAATGAAGAGAGAGCTGTATTTGTAAGTGACAACATCAATTTCCTTTGCACTGATAAGTAAAATCGACCCTTCTTTTTAGCAAGAAGAAAATTGCTCTGCCATTTGTATGTTATTGTCCTGTCTTTTGTAAAATGTTATGCCACTCAAAGCTCCAGCAATCTGCTACAAATACAGTTGTAGCGCAGTACATTTTACAAACAGCATGTCATGACAGAAATAAACCCAGCCCTAGCATTAGAGAGAAACATAATTTGGTGCTGATTAGCCATTTACATCTGTGCAAGCTGACTATGAAAGGCAGTGGGAGAGGTCGTGAGCCAACCCTCTTCACCCTGCGCGCTTCGCACCAGCATCTCCGCAGAGCTCAGTGCTGCAAGGTGCGAGCCACGTCTCTCAAAGNTCTTTCAACCCCTTCTCTCAAGGGAAGGAGGGTCTCCAAAACCTGAGTGAGGCCTCAGCAGCTACTGCTGCCTCCTTTCCAGCGGGTCAGCACTGGGGTGGTCCGGCAGCCCCACCGCAGCATGGTCTTGCCCTGCTGTCGTGCCAGGAGCAGCCTCAGCGGTGGCACTGCCCTGGTGCTGTCGCAGGAACCAGAGCCTCTTTGTTCTTCAAGCACTGAACACCTCGAAAGCCTCCAAAGTCTTGTGTTTTTAATGAAGACTATGAGAAGAAGAGAGGAAGCAAGAGTTTTATCCACTCTTCTCCATGGCTATTGCAACTAATTCCTGTTTACTGCATCTTCAGGGAGCTCAGACAAGAGTCGTGGTTCGGCGTCTGCAGCTGAGCCTAGTTTGACAGCCCTGCATCATCCCTGCAAAGCAAAAAAAGCAGGAGCGAGGTGTGGCACCTCTGGAGATATGTATGACCAAGCCGGGTGGACCAGTGTCATTGAGGGAAGGGGAAGAAAGAAGAAACCAATCCCGTTTTGGGCAAAATTCTGCCCAACTGCTAGTTGCAGTCCCGATTAGTGCATTTGTTGTCCAGATTCTAATAAACCTCAGCTGTAAGCAAAGAGGTGGTGAAGTCATTGCTGGACTCCCAACTGCCCTGCCACTAAATTGTGAGTGATTTGGTGAACCAGATGCCTAACGGTATTTTGGGCAGAGAGGGAGCCTGCAGCAATTGTAGCTCGGAGGTCCTGCCTCTGCTGTCCCTCTGTTAATATTAATCATAATCAATCATAAACCTCAAAGTGTTATCATTCTGTGTATAGCCCTCGCCCAGAACTGGGTCAGACACCAGTGAATAAGAGATAAGAATGATGAAGTTAGTGAGTGGGGGGTTTAGATCAAGATGTATATGTTTTAATATAGAGTGAGTGGGTGTTCAGATCAAGATGTATATGTTTTAATTTAAGGTACCCATGGTAATAGATAGCTTAGTTTGTTGTGGTTTCTATACTGTTCGCTTCTGTAATTTTAAACAATAGAGATTGGTTGCTTAGAAGTTAGGTAACTAACAGGTGTGTTTGTAGTTATGTGAAGTAGTAATTAATTATGAACTGTGTGTCTTAGAAGTATTGTTAGGTTATTAATTTTAGCTATGGAAACGATAAACGAACAAGGTCCAAGCATGTCTCAGAGATAAATTACAACCATATATGGAAAGGAGGAAATAAGAGTTCACCACCCTGCCGACCACCCGAGACCCTCAAGAAGACCCTAAGAGCTTCAGTGAGCATGCGTGAAAGATGATGTAATATTATAATTAGTTCTCGGAAATCTAATGAATATGTAAGAGAAGATTTTAGCATATGTATGAGAAGCATGAATATAAACAGTATTGTGACTAAACCAGGTGTGCTTGATTTGTGGCAAGTCCACCGAGCACCCAGGCCTGAATAAAACAATATCTCTCCTGAGCGTGTGGAATTGGTTACTTGCACGCCGGGCACGAATCCGCTTTTCGGACAACACCTCAAGCGGGCTTCGTTACCTGTGTGCAACGAGCCAATCTCACACACAGAGCCAAGATATTAGTACATTCCATGTCTGTGCAGAGATGGGTGCTAGGTGGTAGCTCCACAAAGCTAGCACACCTCAGCTAACACACGGTAAGCATTTTATACATCCCGAGCAACAGTTATCAGTACCTTTACATCTACGCTTAGTCAGCCTTGCTTCTACTGGTTCTGGCAATGCCTCGTCTTCACTTAAAGTTGCAGTGTCCTTTCTTTTTACTGCGCATGTTCATTGGGGAAGGGGCTTTGTTGGGCAGGGGGCTTTCCTGCCTGCGGGTGGGGTTTTTACTATGCTAATCAGAATAGGTCAGAATAGGTCAGACTACTCTAGAGGAATTTGCTGGACTTTTCTCAAACAATGGGGTTAACTGGTAGCTCTTATCTAGTTTCAAGGATGTACCTCCTCCCGTGTCTCACCAGAGCCTTCCTGGGACCCACCATCCTTGGCGCCTCTAAACAATGTCAGTGTTACATATGGATCTGCTTAGACTACACCTCTGCCAGTGTGCAGGCAGTGTGGGAATCCAACCACAAAACTTCAGGTGCAGCTGATACTGTGCCTTGGCTGTCACAACCCATTCATTTTCAAGCAACTTTTCCTTAGCATAGTTTATTAGAAGCAGAAGGCGATTAACTCCAGATGGTGCTACTCAGTTTTAAATGTCCTTTCAAAGGGAAAGGCTGTTTCCCCATGCATGATTTTCCAAGTTCTACTTCAACTTAAAATATTGTCAGTAGCATAATAATAATAAAGCTAGACAAGGTACAGAGAAGGGCAGCTGCATGATTGAAGATACGTAACAGCGTCCCAGCCCAGGCTACGGCTCCTCAGCATCAGGAGATGGTTGGAGCAGAATGAGATAGAGGTCAGTAAGACGGGGAAGGTTTATTTGCTGATCCTCCTACAGCAGCATTATGAGGCATCCCACGAAATTGCTGGGTGGCAGGTTTAAAATGAAAATAATAAAGTATTACTTCATATGGTTTGTAATACAGTTGCAGAACTCATTGCTACCAGCCACTGGAGACTCATCACTCAAATGGCTTCAAGAGGAAATTAGCTCATTCAGGGAAGAGAAGTCTGCCAGGGCCTGTTAACACACAGAGGTGTTCACAGACAGACATGTTTGGGAGCCACAGAGCTGGTGTTTTGGTGGAAGCATTGCTGTACGTGCTCCTGGTTCTTATTCCATCCCCTACAGCACTTGCCACCAAATGCTACCAGAGGGATCTTTAGTCCAATCCGGTGCAGCTATTACTATGTAAGAAGTCCTCAGCTGAAGTCAGGAAGGTGACATTAACCACTACATGTCCCTGTACAAATAACCAGTCTAAAGTACATGCACAGAAGAGGGCTGGATGTTGCAAGAATACGTAAACTAAGATAAAGCACTTAATGAACCTGCCCCAAACTACTTATTAGCAAAAGAGGGGATTAGACCTAAGGGTTTCCCTGTCTCAGTCTTGTGATTCAGATGGTGGCAAATGGCTTTTTAAATTACAATGGAGAATAGAGCCTTCCATTAAAGATGGAAGCTAACTGTCTTGTATTTTCAAGATGAGATGTAGATGCCTTAGGTACACATCTTGGGGATAATGCCATACGTCCCTGTGACGTTCTCACCATATTCGCAAACAGCATATATCACAAAACTTTGTGATGAATGACCAGTTGTTTTCAGATAAGAAGACAGATGACTTGCCAGGTGATTTCATTGGTTTAGAGATGCCATGGGACACTTTCTGTTGTAATGGACAACAGTTTTTTAGGACCCATCACAACCACAGCTGTTGAAAGTAAATGCAGAACAAGGTTGTCAGAGGGTTTCCAGAACCACAGCGACTCCCCAGTGTCTTGCAATCCCGCAACCTCATTTCAGAAAGGCAGGATGGCTTGGTGGGAATTTCCTGAGTAAAGTCTTTTTTTACACCTTTTCTCCCTGCGAGAGGCATTTGAATCATTATCATGCAAATAGTATTATTATGGTTCTCCTGAGCACCATAGTAAGAGCACAGGCAGGACTTCTCCATATAAAAGGAAGGAATGTGAATTTTTTTCTGCCAAGTACAAGTGTGGGGTGTAAGGTAGCAGATTCGGATCCTGATTTTTCTAGTCTTACATACTGCACGGTGTTGAGACTCACAGAGTTGGTGCAAAGTACCTGTGAGGTGCTAGAAGAGGAAAATCAGTTTTATAATGATTATTAATCACAGAGAAAAAAAAGTGCCTTTTAA